>OX155705.1:6649931-6893046 GCA_944547425.1 Eupithecia centaureata | reverse complement strand
AATTCCGACCCAACATTCATGAAACGCATTATTACTGGTGACGAGACGTGGGTTTATGAGTTTGGCATGCAAACTAGTCAACAAGCTTCGGAGTGGCGTCTTCCAACAATCGGTACAAGACATAAAGGAGAATTCGCGGCGAGAACTGAACTCAATTCCGGAAACAGCGTTTAAAAATGTTTTGATGATTGGATAATTCGTTGGCGTAAGTGTATCGTTTCTGAAGGAGCATACTTTGAAGGTGATAAAATAAATTTGGATGAATAACAAACATTTTGTGTATTATTGATCTTTTCCCGGTACTTTCTTGACAGAGTAGTATGTATAATGTATTAAATATATCAGTTATCTAGTACTCATAACATAAGCTTTGAGTAGCTTACTTTGGGGCTAGATGGTGCTGTGTGGATTGTCAAATATATCTATGTATTTATTGCAGGGCGGAAGGCATTCGAGGTTTCTTCAAAGGCCTTACTATGAACTGGGTGAAAGGCCCCATCGCTGTCGGGATATCTTTCGCTACATACGACACTATTCGATCTTTTCTACGAGATGTGGCCGTCACTGTCACTCTTACGTAGCTGTGAAGTGGAAAAGTGGTAGTTGAGAAGTGGGAAAGTGATAGTTTTGAAGTGGAAAAGTGAAAGCCGTGAAGTGGAAAAGTGTAAGCTGATAAAGTCGGCGTGATGGAATCAAAATCAAATTATTCTTTATTGAAATCAAATAATCTTTATTTATAAATAGTTTTAAATAGGTAGTTAAATATGTTAACAAATTTCTTTACATAACTCTTTTAAATATGTGAATTGCACAAGCTAATGCGGCACACTAGTGGTGAAATGAAGTGGAAAATATTTTCAAAGGCAGTTATAGACTAAATTAATTAATGAAGTGAATAGTACTTGTATAACTATCGGTTTCTTGCTAGTTCACATTTTACCTACCTAGGCAATGGTTACCTAACATCAAAATAACCGCTGGCTTATGCTTGTAGCTTAAGGCGATATCAGACGGTTCACTTTTCGTTCATCTTTGTCTTTCATTGGGCATCTTTCACTCGAAATGATTCGTCTGAACCCCAAATGAAACAAGAGTGCCGAATGAATTCATTAATGAACCGATCCGACGATGTCAGATTTTTTCATTCGGCATCTTTCACTCCCACTCCGAATGAACGAAAAATGAACGGTCTGCACACAGAGAGAACGTTCACTCGGATTCGACCATTTTATCTCGAGCCCGGTAGCAGACGCACGTCCCGTTGCGTCACGGAAAGTTGGCGGCATAATGGTAAAAACGACTTCACCCGATGACATATTTAAAGTAAATAACAGATGAACGTTCTTTTTCTTGTCATTCGCAGTAAGTCGTGTGAACATGGAATGAAAGAAAAATGAATCATTCATTCGAGTGAATGTTCTCTCGAGTGAACCGTCTGATATCGCCTTTATCAGTTGTCACAACTACGTGGAACTAATAAGTGTAGATAGTTTCGAATTTAGAACTCGAAAAGTGAAAAGAGCAAAAGCAATAGCAGAAGCTATAAAGTGAACATGAGAAAAGTGATATAATGGAGACAGAATCGTAATAAGGAGTAAGATTAGGGAGGGTCGCGGGTTCAAATCCCGTCCAAGTCGAATTCTTTTGCGATATTATTATATTCTTAGAAGCGTGATGTCTTTCCTTTTCTTCTATAAGAGTGGAATTAAAGTGATAGATTTTTTCTCACAGCTGAGAATCATTAACGAAATAAAGATGATTACTCAAAACTCAGCTGACTTGTGCAAAAGTAAAGTGTTGCTTGAAATATAAACGAATGCTGCTGCTATGCGGTAGAGATATTGAATGATATACTTAGTCAATTTGATATTGGTTTTTTGTTAAAAATTAATTGTTTCCCATAAAATGGGTAAATATACTTATCTTAGCTGGTGTGAAGTCAATTAGAGAAACTAGTCAGGTATTCATTAATTAAAGTCATATTACACCGGTCAATCTTGTTTCTTAATATATTTTTTGTTACCTTTCATAGTTTGTGTTTTGGCAAATATCTTTATTTTTGGTTTTAATGGGTAATTAACGCGTTCTTTTTATTTAATAAAAAGTTGTTTGGGATCTAATCTCACATTATGTTAATAAATCGCGACACTATACATTTTGGTCTAATAATTTAGTCATTTTTTTTTGTCAAACCTTATACCGGCTAAGATTTTTCGAATAAATTTTTGTATGTACCTAATACAAGGTTATGTGACGGTTGATGTGCAATATAATAGCATAAAAAATACGTAAAATATTAATTATTTCGTTTGTTATTAGCTGCCTTTTCCAGTGTTTGTAATCCTTGTCAATTCAAATGAAAATAAACAATGTAGCTATCTATTCATAAATAATTCTTATTTTAATCAATTAAATTATATAAAATGTTGGCAAAAAATAATTGTGGAAGTCTTATTTTAAAACTATTTCTGAAAACACTTTTTTGATTCTGAGTTTTTTCATTTATTAAAAAAGTATTTTCACTTTATACATAAATTTGCTTTAATGTTTCAAATAAAGATCAAAATATTATAAAAAAAATGCTTCAAATTTATGTTAGTTTATCAACCAAATATAAACAAATAAACTGTATTATTTCTACCTCTTATGTAAACTCATTTATTTCATGTTTTTAATATAAGAATATGACTGAATCAGACAATACTTACACCAAATTTTGATAGATCATCGTTCTACGCTAAAATATTTAAGATTTCTTATGATATAAATTATGATATTGACTTTTTGTTACCTGATATTTTTATTGTCAAATAATGCGCACACTGTGTTAAGTATACAATTTTTTTTTTAATTTTTTTTGTAGACGAGTGAAAATTGGCATTTCACTAATAAATTATTTTGCTGCCATACTTGAGAAATATCGTATTTTTTAAACGTAACTCGCTTAGTATTTTGTTTATTAGTTTCTGTTAGCGAGTATTATATTTTAAAATATTTTAACTCATTAAGTTTATAGTTAGACTAATAAATGTAAGTAAATGTTTGTTATGTATTCATTGTTTAATAAATTGTTTTTCAATGTTCATAGAATTTTATTCTATACTAGCGACTCGCCCCGGCTTCGCACGGTTTTATTATACGTATAAACCTTCCTCTTGAATCACTATCTATTAAAAAAACCGCATCAAAATCCGTTGCGTAGTTTTAAAGATTTAAGCATACATAGGAACAGAGAAAGCGACTTTGTTTATTACTGGCGACATACCCCGGCTTCGCACGGTTTTATTATACGTATAAAATTTCCTCTTGAATCACTCTAGCTATTAAAAAAACCCCAGCAAAATCCGTTGCGTAGTTTTAAAGATTTAAGCATAAATAGGGACATGGGGACATAGGGACAGAGAAAGCGACTTTGTTTTATACTATGCAGTGACTATGTAGTGATGGGTTCTGGATATTTTCTATGTACCTAAGTATAATAACATCTTTTTATGCAATTATTGACTCTCGTAAGTAACTATATCAGTCATCTAGTAAACATAACACAAGCTCTGATTAGCTTGGGGCTAGATGATGCCATGTGGATTGTCCAGCATATAATTTTTATTATAGACCTATTATTTTTCAAATTGCGGATAAAAAATATTTAAATAAAAATCTAGTTAATTCAAAGATTTTATTATTTCATACTAGATTGCTTGATTGTCTTAAAACTAATTACATAATATATAATTAAATTGAAATTTATACTATCTTATCTATTCTTATAGCTATGTTTGATAAAAACATTACAAACCTTAACTAATTTCTTAATAGGTAGGTACTATGATTAAATAGGAAACTACTTAAGTAGTTAGGTAACTTATTAATATTTGACTAGATTTTCTAAACCCGTTAATAAGTTTTGAGTAGTTAAGTATAATTATTGTTATGTATTTGACAGCTAATTGTTTGGTAACCTGCTTGAGGGTAGATTTGTAAAATGTTATATATTTGAAGGTAGTTAAATAAAAGCCAGTTTTGGTAATAAACTCAATGACGGCGTTATCTTTTAGTGGCGACTTCGGAAAATAAGTGCGAAAAAGGCTTAAATGGCATTAAATATGACGAATATTGTGTTGCCGGGGCCTTTTAACCCAAAAACTGATGTGTGGCGTGACTATAAAGAACAATTATTGTGTGCGTTGGACGTCGCGGGTCTGTCGCGAAACTCGACAACTGACGAAGATAAATCGCGCTCTTTGTTCTTGTCGCAGTGCGAAAAAGACACTTACGCATTAATTGCTTCGTTGTTGGTGCCGTTACGTCCATGTCAAGTAAAGTTTGGCGCTATCTTGGATCTTTTGGACAGGTTCTATGAACCAGAAGTAAATGAGATTTTACAAGCTGGAAAGTTCCATAAACGCGCTCAGTCATACAAGGAAAGCGTGCAGGATTTTGTGGCAGCAATAAGTGCACTAGCAGCTAAGTGCAACTTCACAGACTTGGAGCGCCAAGTGCGGGACAGGCTCGTGCTGGGAGTGCGAGACGAGCGCCTGCGCCGGGAGCTGCTGAAGACCAAAGGATTGACTTGCAAAACGGCGATACAGATGTGTCTCAATCACCAAGCTACTTTTGAAGACATGTATCTTGGTCAGAGTTCAGAGGCTGCTCAACCTAGCTCTTCTCAGACAGCAGCGGAGTCGATGGACATTGGCAAAATCAAGTCTAATGAGTGTAAACATTGTACTAGAATACACAAGTTTGGAGAGAAGTGTACATTTGTGAAGGCAAAGTGCTTTAAATGCCATAAGTATGGTCACATAGCAAGAGCCTGTGACAAGAAGTCAAAAGTACATCAAGTGGATGATAACGAAGAGTCTAATGATAAACAGAAGTCATTAAAAACTGAAGACATGATGGGTATCTATGTGTGCACAGATAACTATCAACCTCCAATAAAAGCAAATGTGGTCATTGATGGAGCTAGTTTGACTATGGAAATAGACTCTGGTGCATCTCGTAGCATTGTGTCAGAAAAGACTTTCAAGAAGTTGTGGTCTACACCGCCTACACTACAGAGTACTAATTTGAAGCTAGTCACCTGGACCCGAGACTCTTTGAAGGTGGTAGGAGTGGCTAATGTCCGTGTTGTACTGGGCGGGAAGGAGGCGCAGTGTGAACTAATCATTGTCTCTGGTGATGGACCTAGCCTGTTGGGTCGGAATTGGTTTCAATCGCTGGGACTACAAGTGACTGGATTGTACTGGGCTGAAGAAGATTTGGTGCCCTTTAAGAATAAATTTCCTGAGCTCTTCAAGGAAGATCTAGGCACATACAAAGGTCCAGAAGTTTCACTCCACTTGCGCCCTGATGCAGGACCGCGTTTCCTAAAGGCTCGCACAGTACCATTTCCTATGAAACAACAAGTAGAAGAGGAACTAAACCGTATGGTCGAAACGGGTGTGCTGACCCCGGTGAGATACTCCGAGTGGGCTACTCCATTGAGGATAGTCAAGAAAGAGGACGGATCGTTGCGAATCTGCGGAGATTACCGATCTACTGTGAATGCATCTATTGAAGTAGACAGGTATCCACTTCCGACATCTGTGGAGGCCTTTGAGAAGCTCAGTGGAGGCAGAATTTTTAGTAAGCTCGACTTGAAACATGCCTATACACAAATGAAGGTTGATGATGAGACGGCCAAGCTATTAACGCTGAATACGCCTATTGGCCTTATGAAAGTGAATCGCCTGGCATTTGGTGTAAGTGCGGCGCCATGTATTTTCCAGCGAGTAATGTCTTCTACGCTGGCCGGCATGGAGGGCGTGGCTTGTTTGTTGGACGATGTGGCGGTGGCGGGTGCGACGCTAGAAGAGCACAACCAGAGATTGCATAAGGTGATGGAGAAACTTAACGAAGTGGGCTTTCGACTGAATAGCAACAAATGTGTATTTGCTGCCAATAGCATCACATTTTTAGGTCACATGATTGATGGCGAAGGACTTCATCCAGCACCTGCCAAAATCAAAGAAATTAAGGAAAAACCAGCGCCTACAAATAAAGAAACCTTGAGAGCTTTTCTGGGTTTGTACAACTTTTACCAAAAGTTTTTACCTGACAGAGCCACTTTATTGGAGCCTTTGTATCGGCTGCTAGAATCTAAAACTGCTTGGAGGTGGGGTGAAAGCGAGCAAAGAGCGTTTGATAAAGCTAAGCTCTTATTATCGTCGGATCTGACATTGGTTGGATATAACTTGAACAAAGAACTACTGCTCATATGTGATTCATCCGAATACGGAGTGGGCGCTATCATAGCACACGTTATGGAAGATGGATCAGAGAGACCGATCATGATGGCGTCGCGCACCCTGCAGGCTCATGAGAGAAAGTATGGGCAGATTGACAAGGAAGCTCTTGCAATAATGTTTGGTTTACAAAAATTTCATGAATTTCTGTTGGGTCGCAAATTTTGTATAGTAACAGACCACAAGCCATTAGTGGGTTTGTTTAATCCAGGTAAACCAATTCCTGACCAGATTTCACCCAGGATGCTACGTTGGTCTTTAAAGTTAGCATGTTACGAGTACACCATCAAGCACAGACCAGGGAAATCCATTGGCAATGCGGATGCATTAAGTAGATGGACTGAACCAACTACAGGGACATTGGCTGAAGATGAGCTGAAAGAAGTATTGTTGTTAGACGAACAACCTAGAGGCTGGAATGTGAGCGCTGAAAGTATTGCTGCGGAGACCAGAAAAGATACTTTACTCCAGAAGGTATGGTTTCATGTACTGCATGGTTGGCCTAATAAGAATATTGATCCTATGTTGCAGCCATTTTGGACAAGAAGGGAGGCTCTTTCTCACACTAAAGATTGTTTACTGTGGAGTAACAGAGTCATAGTACCAGCTAAGTTACATGAACAGGTGCTGAAAATATTACATGCCCCGCATGCGGGTATAGTCCAAACAAAGGCATATGCAAGAGGTTATGTATGGTGGCCTCAGATGGATAATCAGATTGAGCAGATGGTGGCTAGCTGTGAACACTGTCAGCTCGTAAGGAACAGTCCGCCGAGAGATCCGCAGACATGGGTTATGTCTGAAAAGCCATGGCAGAGGGTGCATATAGACTTTGCTGGACCATTTCTAGGAAAGACTTTCTTTGTCATGATTGATAGTCACAGTAAATGGATGGAAGCAGAGATTCTAAACTCTATGAGTAGCGGGGCAGTTATCACAGTGATGAGGAGAATTTTTGCATCACAAGGCTTACCAGATGTAGTGGTGTCTGATAATGGAAGAGCTTTCACTTCAGATGAGTTTAATAAATTTCTAGAGAAAAATGGAATTAAACACCTGCTCTCCCCGCCTTACCATCCAGCAACAAATGGACAGATAGAAAGAGCTATTCAGACATTTAAAAATAAAATAAAGAAAGTGCAGCATTTAAACATGCCATGGAGTGAAATGATAAGTAAAGTGCTGTTTCACATGAGAACAGTGCCTAATAGCGTCACAAACAAAACTCCAGCTGAGATGCTCAACGGTCGCAAGTACAGGACAGCTATTTCGTCTCTCCATCCTGACTCGAGGCAGAGCCGAGGCGAGGAACAGCTAGAGGCGGCGGCGCAGCGCGCGCCCGCACGGGCCTTCGCGGTGGACCAGCCCGTGTTGATCCACATGTATGGAGCCGGACAGAAGTGGCAGAAGGCCACTGTGGAGAAGGTGGAGGGACCCAGCTCGTACAGGGTGAGAACGGAAGATGGAGAGCTACATCGTAGACATGCAGATCAGATACTGGCAAGAACAGTTACAGCAGAAGCTAGATTAGCTGACAATGAAAACAGAGACACAAGTGCTTCAGACTTGCAGGCAACTGCTGAGCCTGACATTGAAGTACCACCCCCTGAGAGGTGGCCGGACATTATCGGTGTACCTGCCTTTAGATCTGATTAGTGTTATTACATTATATTGTGTCAATTATTAAAAAGTTTAAGTTGCTATATTTGATTTATATAATTGTGTACTAATTTAAAGAAGGAAGGTATGTTATGTATTTGACAGCTAATTGTTTGGTAACCTGCTTGAGGGTAGATTTGTAAAATGTTATATATTTGAAGGTAGTTAAATAAAAGCCAGTTTTGGTAATAAACTCAATGACGGCGTTATCTTTTAATTATAATGAGATCTACGTAAACAGTAGGTATACAGAAAAACTAACTTATGTACGTACAAATAGCGACCCGCCCCGGCTACTCACGGTTTTAATAAACGTATAAACCTCCCTCTTGAATCACTCGATTAACAAAAAACCGCATCAAAATCCGTTGCATAGTTTTCTTGTAATTCTTTATTGTACACACATACATACAAAACATGAACTTATAAAATAAGATATGTACATAGGCGAGCTTAACCCTTCCAGAGTGTTCTTCCAGCAAACCTTAGAGTTACCTATAGGAGAGGCGATGTAAAAGTTTTAAAGATTTAAGCACACATAGGGACAGAGAAAGCGACTTTGTTTATACTATACTAGCGACCCGCCCCGGCTTCGCACTGTTTTATTATATGTATATAAACCTTCCTCTTGAATCACTCTACCTATTAAAAAAAACCGCATCAAAATCCGTTGCGTAGTTTTAAAGATTTAAGTACTCAAAGGGACATAGGGACAGAGAAAGCGACTTTGTTTTATACTATGTAGTGATGCGTGATTCTTATCGTAATTGTTAAAGTGAAATTAGCTATTCTATTCTATAATATCACTTTAGTTTATATAGTTACATAATGTTATAGTTATATTATATTTAGTTGATATTAGTATATAAAAGAGAAAGCTTATATTGTTTAATATATAATATAATTCAGTAGCTCCATACAAGATGTCATTCGTTTCTTTATGTAAAAATTAGTTCGCTTGAATTATAACTAGATGTCGCGACTAAAAGTAGACGACGGCTAGATCGCGATATCAATTGGTTTCGACCTTTCGACAAAACTCGAACCATAAATTTATTAAATCAGTTCTCAATGGAAAGAAATAGTGGTTTGATTTATATATCCCAGTGCGCGAGTTAACATGGTGCCGAAACCAGGGATTACAGTGAAAAAGTGAGTACAGTGAAAAAGTGAGTACAGTGAAAAAGTGACAAAAAACAGTGAACAGTGACAGTGACAGTGCTAGTGACAGTGAACTCAAATTGGATTGCATTGGATTGTAAAACCGTGAGTAAAGTGAACTTTTGAGTGTAAAATCCAAAGTGAAATTACGAAAGACTTTGAAAATTTACTCTATACGGGACTTGTAAAATTTTTAAAAAAGTGTAAAAAAGACTTAGAAAATTTTTGTAAAAATAAAACTTTGAAAAAAATTGAGATTAAAAAAGACTTAGAAAAATTGCTTAAAATAAAAACTTTGAAGAAATTTAGATAAAAAAGACTTAGAAATAAAAAGTGAAAATAAAACTTTGAAAAAGTTGTGATTAAAAAAGACTTAGAAAAATTTTGTGAAAATAAAACTTTGAAAAATTTGTGATTAAAAAGGACTTAGAAAAATTGGTGAAAAATAAAAACTTAGAAGAAATTTTGATTAAAAAGACTTAGCATTTTTGGTGAAATATTGGACTTAGAAAAAATTTTGATTGAGATAAGACAGTAATTAATGAACATTTGGACTTAGAAAATACTGTGATTAAAATAACTTATAAACAAAATGGAAAAAATTGAAGGAGAAATTAGAAAGCAAGAAAATTATTTAGAGAATATTGAAAGAGCGTTTGTGAATTATAAAAAATCACCAAAAACTAGAATAACACGTTCTTATGTTGAATCAAAATTAGAAAGTTTGGAAAAAATATGGCGTGATTTTTATTCTGGAGATAGCGGTATAGTAAAAAATATACCTAAAGATAAGAGACAAACTATAGAATATTTTACAGAAGAGTTATATTACAAATGTGAAGAAATTTACCATGAATATAAAACAAAGTTGAAAGATGATCATCTGAATTTGACCGCTTCCTCTTCGAATGATACTTTGACACATAACTCAAATATATCAAACCAAGCAGGATGTAAAGTGAAGCTACCTCAAATTCAACTGCCTACATTTAAAGGAAACTATGAAGAATGGCAAACTTTTTACGATATGTTTGTTTCTTTGATACACAAAAATTCGAGTTTGAACCCCGTCCAAAAGCTACATTATCTAAAGAGCTGTCTAACGGGTGAACCAGAAAGACTATTATTGAATCTAGCCACCACAGAGAACAACTATGATGAAGCTTGGAGTCAACTAATAAAAAGATACAGCAATTTAAAATACAACGTTAACGAAATCATGAAACGCCTATTCAATCAAAAGGTCATAACAACAGAATCTTCAATACAAATCAAAACTTTGTTGGACACTACAGCCTCTTTTATAAAAGCATTGAATAACTTAGGAATTGATACATCCTCTTGGCACCCGATAGTGAATTACCTGGTACTATCAAAATTAGATTCAGAGACAAGAAAGGCCTGGGAGATGTACTCAAACTCAAGTGATTCTGATGAAATATCTACATGGAATGACCTTGCAAACTTTCTAGAAAAAAGATTCCGAACGCTAGAAATGCTGGAAGACTTCAAACCAAACGCCCACAAACAAAATAAAAAGAATACCTACCATTGTAAGGTAGAAGATACAGATGAGAACAAAGAGAAAGAAAACAATAAAAAATTAACTTGCGTACTGTGCACCAGTGAACACTTACTATTTCAATGCGAACAGTTTAAGAAGCAGCCTATAGAAATGAGAAATGAGTTTATAAAATCCAATAAGCTGTGTTTTAACTGTTTCGCTTCCAACCACAGCGTGAAAAGCTGTCGTCGATCAACCTGTTGTCAAAAATGTGGAAGACGGCATCACACGCTGTTACACAGAGAGAGAACTCCAAATTCAGAGACGACACAAACAGAGAATACAGTGACGGGTGATCCTGTTACTGAAACGACTACGAACGAGAACGAGAAGAGAATCGTATCTCATTTTGCAAAGGAAAACCGCAGCGAAGTACTACTTGCTACAGCTTTAGTTAAAATCAAATCTAATAACGGTAATGTAAGAGTAGTTAGAGCATTAATTGATCAGGGTTCCGAAGCTTCTTTTGTAAATGAAGATACAGTCCAAGCGTTAGGTTTGCAGCGATCCCCGGTGAATGGTCTTGTGTCCGGTGTAGGTGATGGTGAGATGAATATTAGAGACATGGTTTCGTTTAACATAGAGTCAATTCAAAATCCTTCCTTTTCTGTGCAGGTTAAAGCATACGTTTTAAACAAACTTACCTCCCTTTTACCAACTAATAGAGTAACAATAAAGGGTTGGTCAGAGATTAATACAGTGCCGCTAGCGGATCCAAAATACGGTGCACCTGGTCGAATTGACTTAATTCTGGGAGTAGAAATATACAGCGAAATCATACTTGAGGGACTGTTAAAACATCCGAACTACTGTGGTCCGATTGCGCAGAATACGCAATTTGGATGGGTTTTATCAGGTCCAATTATAGAAAATCCGAGGAAATCATCACACCATAGAGTAGTCAACCTACATATACGAGCAAAAGAAGATAACATACAGCGACGGTTTTGGGAAACCAAAAGAAAACCAGAGGCAAAAAAGAAGAAAATGACAAAAGAAGATAAAAAATGTGAAGAGTTTTGGGAAACCAAAAGAAAACCAGAGGCAAAAAAGAAGAAAATTATAAAAGAAGATAAAAAATGTGAAGAGTTTTGGGAAATCAAAAGAAAATCAGAGACAAAAAGGAAGAAAATCATAAAAGAAGATATAAAATGTGAAGAGATACACGAGAAAACAACCATTAAAGAAGAAAATGAAGGATACAAAGTCAGATTGCCGTTCAAAGAATCCAAACCAGATTGCTTTAACAACCAGATAGAAAAAATTAAAGATGTATTTAAGTGGACGACAAATTGTAATTTAGAGAAGGTTTTAAGAATAATAGCAAACAACAGAAGATTTTTGATGATTAAAAAACCGAAAGGAAAAGGAATACGAATAACTAATTTAAAAACAATTAAAGACATAAAAGAAGCCAATGAAATAAATTTGAAGGAAACACGAAAATTGTATTTTGAAGAAGAAACCAACAAAATAAAAGCAAAAAAGAAAATATCGATGATGAGATTGCTAAATAACTTGAATTCATTTTCGGAGAATAACATAATACTGAGATTAGGAGGAATAATCAACTATCGAAGTAAAATTTGAAAAAAAAGAACACAATAATACTGTTAAAAGATTACTACACAAGTTACTACACAAAACTATTAATTCAAGATGGACATCAAGGAACACTACATGATACTTCACTCACACCTCTAGAACCCGTAGTCCGATCTACTAAAGGTCATTTGAAAATGTAATAATAGATTAACCCTAACTTTTGAAGAACTTACTACGAAAATTACGCATGAGCGTCCAATTTCAAACTTGAGTGGTAAACCTAATGATCTATTACCGTTAACACCTGGACACTTTTTTGTCGGTGAAGCACTGACCACCTTACCTGACCAAGACTTTTCACAGGATCCATAGCTCTTGTAGGTATTTAAGAAACTTTGTCAAAAATTGTTGGATAGCTTTTGGAGAAGATAGTCTTAATAATATCTTGTAACTTTGAACAATAGGTATAAATGGGTAACTAAAACTAATAAGCCAGAAATTGATGATGTCGTGATTATAAGGGAAAATACCTTACCTCCTGCTTAATGGTTGATAAGCAAAGTTGTACTAAAACACCCAGGGAAAGACTACATTACTAGAGTTGTTGATTTATAAAACTAAGTTAAGATTTTGAGAGATTGTGTAAATTGTTGTTGTGAAATGTAAATAGCAAATTTAAAACAGCTGTGTAATTAATAAATTAAAATATGTACCTACCTTACACAACTAATAATAATTTGTACCTTGCACACATAAGAATAGTTTACAAACTTAGAGTCTATAGAAAACATGTTAAATCGTAAGTTGCTATTTCTGTGAAAAAAAATCATGTTTGAGTTTAATCATGTTTACGAGTGTTTCAACTTCTTATGTGTGTACCTAATTGTAAATTAAAATAATAAGAAACTGTATGAGTTTAGCTTATAGAAAACATGTTAAATCGTAAATTGTTATTTCTGTGAAAAAATCATGTTTAAGTTTAATCGTGTTTCAACTTCTTATTTGTGTGCCTAATTGTAAATTAAAATAATAAGAGAACAGAGTAACGTTTTAACCTTAAATTGTTTGATATTATTTTGAGTAAAATAGTACAAGAGTTATAGTCGCGAGTTCAAAATTTTGAGTTATATTGTTATTTCAAAAGCAAATTTCATAAATACTAGGTTAGTTGCATGCTTATATAAATGTTAAATAGAGCTTAAGGTTATAATGCCCTATCATTTTGTTTCAAAACGTGTTATTTTGGTTCAAGGGTTATATTAAAGAACAGAGTTCTTGGTGGGCGAAATGTTAAAGTGAAATTAGCTATTCTATTCTATAATATCACTTTAGTTTATATAGTTACATAATGTTATAGTTATATTATATTTAGTTGATATTAGTATATAAAAGAGAAAGCTTATATTGTTTAATATATAATATAATTCAGTAGCTCCATACAAGATGTCATTCGTTTCTTTATGTAAAAATTAGTTCGCTTGAATTATAACTAGATGTCGCGACTAAAAGTAGACGACGGCTAGATCGCGATATCAATTGGTTTCGACCTTTCGACAAAACTCGAACCATAAATTTATTAAATCAGTTCTCAATGGAAAGAAATAGTGGTTTGATTTATATATCCCAGTGCGCGAATTAACATAATAATAATTCAATTAATAGAACCCCTAAAATGGCCTTATTATTTGACGATAATTCTCTCACATTAATTATAAATGCGAAAGTTTGGATGGATGGGTATTTGTTACGTCATCATGCCAAAACTATGACCGGACTGATTTTTTTTGCATTGACGTAGTTCTAGGTCTAGTACATTATATAGGATACATATTACATTACATAGGATAGTACATTTTCACGAAGCCGCTGGGCGCAGCTAGTATTTGTGGAAACTGCTTAGCTTATTTTTCTTATGTTAAGTATTTTATTTTGTAGTTCTAAAGCTTTTTGTTTCCCTAAGAAAAAAAAAGAAAAAAAGTAAAATATTCATTTAGTTACTTATCTTGTCTTTTTCTTTGATATTATTTTAGGTAGATATAGTATATTTTCAAATTAGTTTCGTATCGCCAGCATCTAGTAGACGCTTTCTTTTTGTATTGATATTGATCACTTGAGCTATCTTTATACTTTTTCCACCAGTCTGCAGATATCTCAACTATTTCAATAAATAATACATATTAAACTATTTCTAAATTGCTTCCATTCCTTAATTGTTAATCAGCATTACCTACGGAACTCCTACATTATGACTCTTTCTTTGACTATTCAATACGTAAGTAAAACCAATAAGCTAATTCTATTTATAAGCTATTTACATATTAAAACATGACACTGCAGTATTTACAAAGGATCATCGATATTTGTTTAGCCATTACATTACATTGATGAGAATGGGGTTGGTTGTCTATTGTTTAAGCAAAAGTTTTGGTTGACGATATTTATATTCAACTAGCGATCCGCCCCGGCTTCGCACGGTTTTATTATAATAATAATAATAATATAATAATAATAACTTTATTTCAGGCAACAAAGAAAATTTACAAGATGTAACTTAACTAGGGCCCATATAATAAATACCTTACAGACTAACATAGATATAATATACACATTCGAGTCATCGACGCTCCGATGACGCACGCGCGGTGTCGTTTGACAGGCGTCCGACGAATTTCCTGTAAACGACACCTTTCGGCCAAAACCCGCTGTCCATATACGTGGAGAGTTGATCCGTCGGCACTCTCACCATAAATGAACCGAAGTTCACATTACGGCTTGACACCAATTTTTCAACTCTCATGGCGATGCCGGTCTTCTGCCTCAGGTACTTCGCCACATCCTCAGCGGTCACGGTGTAGAAGACGCGCGACACGTAGAGTTGCGTGGTAGGTACTTCGGCACGTAGCGGGCACAGCTGCCCTTGTGCGTTCGGTGCGGCGGTCCCGCACTGATTGCGACAAGTAGGTTTCCTCTTCTTCCTTTCAACAAGTACGAAGCCTTCCTTGTCACAGCGTCCCTTCTCAGGACCCGGAGGCAGAGCGCCACGATTAGGTTCGCGGCCACTCCGCTTCTTCCCCTTGCGAGGTTGTCGCGCGGGTTGAGTCGCGGCGACGACGGCGGCGTAGTCTCGTTGCGGGGTGGGCGAGACACGTGACGGCTCGGTGACGCAGGCGGACCGAGCGGCGGGGGCAGGCGCGGGGGCGGGGGCGCACGCGCCTCTAGCATCGGCTGCCACGGGCGACGCTAACTTCGACACAAAACTGCTTGCCGATGCATTCAGCTGCGCATCGCGGCGAACGTTGACATTGGATGCCACGGGGTCGGGTGACCTAAATAACGATTGCGTATTGCGCAATAAATCAACTTCACTGCGCAGGTCGGCGATAGTATTTTGAGCGGCATCCATCTTCAGCTGCATCTGCGCTACGGTCGACTTCAACGCCTTGATGTCTTTGAGCAAGCTCGTACAATCGATATGGTCGAAGTCCAGCGGCGGCACACGATGCAGGTTCCGGGCGACGAAGGCGGGCACGTCATCTGGGTCGGTCACCTTCAAGACGCTGATGATGTCCTGCAGACTGCGTTCCCCTTGTTCGTCCCTCCTGTACATCTTCATCTTGTCCGTGATGTTGAGCGACTCGTAGAGCAACGTCCTGGCCTTGCGGATCTCATCTTCGGAGAAACTCGACTTGCAGATCTGCATCGCCGAGACCTCATCCATGACATCCAGTCGATCTTGGAGGAAGGCTAGGAGTTCGTTAGCCACAAGTTTTTCGGAACTCATGGCGACTAAACATGCATCGGCCGAAGCCACGCGATACGTGAATATTGAATTCTTAGCGTTGCAATGCGACACGTCTACTCGCAAACGTGCTCCGCACTGCACTCCGTATTATACGTATAAACCTTGCTCTTGAAGCATTCTATTTATTAAAAAAAACCGCATCAAAATCCGTTGCGTATTTTTAAAGATTTAAGCATACCTACATAGGGACATAGAAAGTGACTTTGTTTTATACAATGTAGTGATGAACATCGATTAACTAGGTATGTCGGTTTATTGCCTGGTTTATGGCGCATCCACACATGCCCGGCGGTACGGCCGCCGGCGGCCAACACGGCGGCCAGGCCGCCGGCACATCTATCTTTTACCTGCGGCACGCGCGGCTTTTGGTGCCGGCTGCAGATTGCTTGCGGCTTCGATACGGAGTGGTAGTGTTGTCGTATTCATTTAAATAACGAAATGGCCGCATCTGCAGGCCGGCGGCAAATTCAGCGGCAAGGCGGTCAGAAAGCCGGCAGTACAAGCCGGCGGCATGTGTGGATGCGCCATTAGATACACTTTGTTAAGTATCAAGAAGTGATAATTTATTCATGGAACATTTTGAACTAAGTAAGACGTAGGTAGTCATCTTTCAGACTCTTTCATCTTTTAAAGGGCTGTCTAGAAATCTAATAGGTACCTGATTTACAATTTGTTACGTTGGTTGGTATCAAGTACGAATGAGTGACAACTTGACAAGTGCAAGTAACTTCTGCGTCGTGGAAGCGCGATTTCTAGACGCGGCGTCGCGCGCCTTCAAATCGCTAAACGCAAGACGCAGCTGTGTGAAAGATGGTAGGTATGAGTCTTTATAAAAAATGTTCCTGGAACAATTATCGCCAAATCGCAGGACGAGGTAACGCGTCGATTAAATCATAATATAATGCGATTTTATTGACGTGATTGGAGTTGTCCGACGCGTTACTGCGTCCTGCGATTTTTGTTATTTTTATGGGGCGGCCTACGAAAACGAAGCCGTGTGTAAGGAATTTCCCTAAGAAAGTGAGTGACACAAATGGCGCTTTAAAATCGCGGCAGGGCAGGCAACCTAGAGACTTTGTATTTATTGAATGAGTACCTACTAAAAGAAAAATCTTTATAACAAAGAAAATAACATTATTAGATCACATAGCTCACTAGTATATAAAATTATAACAAACTCTTAAAAATCTAAGCCGTCACTAGAAGGCAAAGTACCCAGAATGTTGGCAGCATTGCCACGTTGAATGGCAATGCTAATTCGTTGACCAAAATAGAAGCCAGCATTCTTATCTCCTGTGGACTCTATGAGAAGTTTCGTAAGATCTTTAAAAATTGTGTGAGACCTAGAGACTTAAATTTCTTAAAAATGTCTAACCTTAAGCACTATTACAGTAGGTATGTAACTATAATAACCTAATTATATAATACTCTACGTATCATAATGTCCTAAATGGTTGATATGTCTATAGTACCGGGCCGGGTACTCGGCCTGAGCGCTCGGCACGTACTGAGGGTAGACCGCACCGCCGTACAGCTGTGACAGCACGTCGTAGGGGGGCGCGGGGGGCGAGCGCGCGCGGGGGGAGGACATGCTGAACAGAGCCTCGGGGTCGCATACGAACTTGTATACGTAGCGTTCACCTGGGAATATATAGAATAGAAAACTCTTTATTTAAACCTACCACAAATAATACAAACAATACTTTTACTATATGATTAAGTATAAAGGGCGGCTTTATCGCCATAACAAACGCTCTAGAATTACTTATTACAATCCCATAGGAACTGATTTCATCATCATCATCTGCCCATATCAATCCACTGTTGGACATAGACCTCCCTAGTGCCAAAGCGTTTAGCGATTAAATTTACTTATTGCGACAAAAAATCGCATTCTTCATACCTGCGACTTTCTGCATGATGCCTTTCTCATAGTAATACCGCAGCGACCGCGACAGCTTGTCATAGTTCATCGCGGGCCGGTTTTTCTGAGCGCCCCAGCGCCGCGCCACCTGCACGGGAACACCAGCAATACACTGAATGTACGGAAATGATATGGTAACCCGCTATTCAATACTGAATTTATGGAAATGATACGGTAACACCAGCTATACAATACTGAATATGTGGAAATGATACGGTAACACCAGCTATTCAATACTGAAAATACTTAATGAAAAATACGGAATCAACAGCTACACAATACTGAATAAACGGAAACACCAGCTACACAATACTGAACAAACGGAAACACCAGTTATACAAAACTGAGTCTAAGGAAACACCAGCAATACAATACTGAATAAACGGAGACATTAGGTAACACCAGCTATACAATACTGAATATATATGGTAACGTTAGGGAACATCAGCTATTCAATACTGAATATACCTACGGTAACGTTAGGGAACACCAGCTATTCTATACTGAATATACAGAAACAATAAGTTTTGATCTTCATCCCGCGCAATGTAAATCGAGTCCCCTATAATAGAATAAATCCGTAATTTAGTATAATATATAAACTTCATTAGTATACGAAGCGACCAGTAAAACTCATCAGAATCAGTTACAATTACAATCCCCTCAGTCAGTAACAACACCCCCACAGCCAGTACCTCCTCCGGCTCATGCAGTTTGAACGGCAGCCCTCGCCCGGTCCAAGCCACGCAGCGCGCACCCTCAGCCAGCTACAACACCCCTCAGTCAGTAACAACACCTCCTCAGCCTGTATTTACCTCCTCAGTCAGTAACAACACCCCCTCAGTCAGTAACAACACCCCGTCAGTCAGTAACAACAACCCCTCAGTCAGTAACAACACCCCCTCAGTCAGTAACACTCCCCTCAGTCAGTAACAATCCCCTCAGCCTGCTCCAACACCCCCTCAGCCAGTAACAACACCTCCTCAGCCAGTATTTACCTCCTCCGGCTCATGCAGTTTGAACTCCAGCCCCCGCCCGGTCCAGGCCACGCAGCGCGCCCCCTCAGCCAGTAATGACACCAGGAACTGCCATAGCTGGAGTGCTCCCCTTCTGCCACCAGGGGCTGGAACTCCTCCTGAGGATAACATCATCATCATCAGCCTATATTCGTTCACTCCTAATTCGGAGGATAACAGCTGGATTTAATCCAACCTAAAATAAAAAAACAAAATAAGTCACTTTTTTTGTCCCTATGTCCCTGTACTGTATCCCTTTGAATGCTTAAATCTTTAAAACTACGCAACGGATTTTGATGCGGTTTTTTTAATAGATAGAGTGATTCAAGAGGAAGGTTTATACGTATAATAAAAACATGCGAAGCCGGGGCGGGTCGCTAGTTACATATAAATTATTTGATATAGGTAATGAACAGTAAAGTGAATGTTGACAATGAACTCTAAGTTAAATGTAAGTACACTTGTTACTTCTTGGTTCTGTTCTGCGGCATGCGTTGTACAGGGTAAAAAGGATAGGTACGTTCATAAACTATAAAATAACGCAGAAAGAACCTATACGAACTCTGATTTATACTTATATGATTTCTATATTTTATGACATTCATCCCCCCATCTCGGAAATAGTAGTTTTGTCTGATCTCTTCGACATCTGAGTGCAAAGTAAATTGAAATTTAGAACATCTTGTGCACTAAGTTTGTGAATTCAAAACATTCTACCTCCATGGTCCGAATTTATCAAATAACCTTTTTTAATTGGTTAAAAACTCAAACTGAAAATTCTTAAGTGTCCTTTTTTTTAATTTGCTTAGCGCGCGCCATTTTCTTTTTTGCATTTCCTCGCTGAGGATTAAAAGTTATTATTTAGGTACGTGGTGCACTCGAGTGCAAAGATTTCACTTGCACTCTTGTAGAGGTATTAATATATTCATATACCTAACTATTATGAACTAGATAGATCTTACAAAATCTGATAAAAAATAGTCATCGAAAAAGTGAAAAAGATGCAAGTTCGATTTCGATAACGAATAAAAACTAAGAACGTACCTACTTAGTTATTGGAACTTGGTTAATGGAACGATGAATAAAAGGCAAAAGCTGTAAAAACTACGAAATGTTTTAAGGTACCCTCTGGAACTCTAAAAAAGTACCTGCATGCGTAGTGGTGACATGCTGGTTTGGAGATGCGGCTTCAGCTCTCGAAGAGCTCGCCACAGCATTAGCTCCACAAATAGAACTGCTCACTGAAACCACAATAAACAATTATAAATAAATAATGCTGGCGACATGGCAAACGCAGTGTAGGAAGCCCTCTGGCCAGGTGGGATGACCTTAGCTTTAATTAAATATAACTTTAATTGTTTGACGTGTCCAAGAATAGGACTAAGGAAAGACAGAAGTTTGCTTTTGAGGCGCAGATTTCCCTGGTTAGATTCCCACATGACACCAGGGCCCGAATTCCACTAAATAAAACAATTCACCATTTAAATAGTATCGTGTCATTATGTCAGTGTTAAACTCTTTTTGGTATTCTACTAACACAAACTTTTTGAGGTTCATTCATAGCTGTGACGATTACCTTTATTTACCAATTTGACATTCTAATTATGAAAGTCTCTTCAAGCGCAAAAAATAGTAGAATACCAAATTCTTAAACGTCATTTTAATCATCTTGATTGAATGGCACTATGAGCAATAATGGCAATATTGAGACCTTTGTTTTGACATTAGTGGAATTCGGCCCCAGTTTGCAGGACTCACCGATCTTCTCATCCCAATGGTGCAGTTCTGCAGAGCTGGACACTGGCTCCTGGCGATCCCTCACTTCCTCCTCCTCTACAGGCTTGTAGGAGGAGCTGCATCTGGAGACATGTTCAAGTTATTCGACAGATCCTACGCATTTGCTCCTCTTGGAGTAGAGACTCGAGGTCCGTGGGGTACCGAAGCTCTCCGGGTTTTTAAAATATTATCTGAGCGTCTGGTCGATGCGACGCGTGACCCGAGAGCTGGTGAGTATCTGTCGCAGCGCATCAGCATTGCCATACAGCGTGGTAATGCAGCCAGTGTCTTGGTGGCGCTTCCGACTGGTATTGACATGGATCGATTGAGCTACCTCTAGACTGGTTGCAACCGTCTGCAGTTAGCTCAATGGCTTCAATTGTAGTTTTAATTTTTTCTATTCCTTGATTATAATTTTCGTTTTAATAAAGTAATTGGTAACATGTTGGATTACATTTACATGTCAAACGAATACAGTAAGAAATAAAAAAAACACTTGTAAGTACCTAAAACACAAATTCTAAAAGAAGTAAAAACCTAAATTACATAATATTCATTTCATAAAACTACTATTAAATTATAATAATTTATTGGTTGTTACAATGGTTGATCTCAAACATTAAACGCAAAATTAGGTAAGACTAACTAACCTATGAGGATTGAAGTGATCCCTGTACTCCGGTCCAATTTCTGTTTCGCCTTTACAACTAGAACAAATTTTAAAAAATAATTAAATGAATTATGAATCCATTACGAGTACAATATTTAATTATTATTTATTTATTACATTAATTATATCGGTCATTGAAAGCCACTTACACTAACTGTATTAGATACTATATTATTTTAGTTAAGTAGGTACCTTAATTAAAATAAAATATTAACTAATACAAATTTCACATAAAAAGTTATATATGGATTCAATAAATTATTAAAATTATAAGATTAACAACAAATTTCTAGTTAAATTCTTGAAATTCAAAATAATGTTTTAGTTTATGTTAATACTAGCAACCCGCCCCGGCTTCGCATGGTTCTATTATACGTATAAACCTTCCTCTTGAATCACTCTATCTATTAAAAAAAACCGCTTCAAAATCCGTTGCGTAGTTTAAAAGATTTAAGCATTCAAAGCGACATAGGGAAATAGGGACAGAAAAAGCGACTTTTTATCTAAACTATGTAGTGATAGTAATAGTTAGTGATAGTGATATAAAGGAACAAGCGATTATTTGTAGACAACACGCCCAGCCCAAACCTCTGAAGCTTTGAAGCTGAAAGAAACACCCGTTATATAGGGATATTTGGAAATTCTGAAAATTATACACACAGCCGAACACAGATTTAATACCTAACTACCCTAAAAATCCAATTAATCTCTTTGTCATCGAGTAAAAAAAGTCAGAATAAGTTTTCTTTTATAAAGATACAATGGATCCATCGCGAGTAAACTTTGTATTAAAGTAAGTAAGTACCTAGATAGACTACACAGAAAAAATAGAGCTTTTCCTCTATCCTTTTCTTTGGAGATTGTTTGGTCAAAAGCCGTTAGGTATGCCAAGACTCTGCAAAGTGTAGATATCCAAAAGAAGCGAGTTTGATTTAGGAAAAACCTTGTAAAATTTCTGAAAAAACTGATACATGTGTTTGCTTATTTTGTAAAGGGAACCTGTAAGTAAAAATTTTACGGTCTACCTGCTACCATGGACGAATTATTACTATGTATGGTTAAGTTTTAACGAATAGCTACACGTAGCGCCATCTCGCGCTCTACCAGATAACTAGTTATCGATTCTCGGTCTGAAGAATGGACGTTATCAGTCTATAGTAATAATTCGTCCATGCTGATACTAACGGTAAGACAGACTTTCAATGTCGGTTTACATTACACATCTCTACTATGGATATCGAATAACGCAATTATCATTCTTGAGATGGGATTCAAAAGAGTGTACACGGGCTTCTTTGAACATTTCTAAAGCGCTACAGTACCGTTTCAGGCCCCCATAAGTTACCTATTGAATATTGAGAATCTGGTCCTTTTAGAGGTCGTTTGAAAATAGTATATCACTACATAGTATATGTACAAAGTCGCTTTTTCTGTCCCTATGACCTTATGTCCCTATATCTCTATGTCCCTTTGTATGCTTAAATCTTTAAAACTACGCAACGGATTTAGATGCGGTTTTTTTAATATAGATAGAGTGATTCAAGAGGAAGGTTTATACGTATAAAAAACCGTGCGAAGCCGAGGCGGGTCGATAATGTATCTATAAGCGAATCACCCATCGCATGTCAAAGATACAATAATTTTACTTATATCCCTATTCTTTGGTAAAAACCAAAGATCTGAAGGATCTACTTCGTCTACATAGACAACTCACGGTGTATGTATCTGTGTGTGTGCGGGTATATGAGTGTGTGAGTGCGGCCGGTACAGGGCCGGCTCGTAGGGCTCACGACGCGGGGGCAGGGGGGGCGCCTCTCTGGAACAATATCACTTCAATAGGATATGGGGTGAATGACATGATATAAAAAAACGCTCATAAGAATTCATCAATTAATGTTTTTTTTTTGTTTTAAAATAAGGCATTTTTTGTTTGTATTAAAACAAGGCAAGGTATATAATCTAGGTATAGTAGCCGCCATTTTTGGTTTTTTTGTTGATTTCTGTTGTTATCGTCTAATATAAGTTTCAAATAGATTTTTGACCAGCTACCGTGACTCATAAGGTTGGAGTTGTATACTCTTATTACAACAATTTAACATCCCACGTCACTTGAAGTCGTGCAAGTTTAGGAGTTACAATTTTATGAGCTTCATTTATCTACCATGCTACACGTCTACTTAGTTACTTGATAACCTTTATTGATAGAAAATAAATTACTAACTATTAACTACAGTGTATGGCTGTAGTTATGTAGGTATATAAAGACAAACACTCGAACATGGAGATTTGAATATTTTTTTAACGATTTGGGGTTGAATCACTCTGTAGTTACCTGTGCTGGTAGTGTGGATGCCAGGGCGTGTGGTAAGGCTGCGTCATAATGTCACTCGCAAGCCCAGCGCTCCATCTTTGCAACCTGTTCAATACGAAACATAAAATAGTAAGAAATAGGGAAAATAGTTTTTTAAGTTATTGTAATAGCAACACTAGACATAGCTTTTTTTATATTGACCACTTTCGGTGGCCATTTTTAGACTTACTGTGCTATGCGTTTTCTATAAAACTAAAATAACCTAAAATCCTTTTTCCTTATGCTTTTTACTCAACACAACCTTTATAATAATATAAAAAATCACACTAATATTATTAACGCGAAAGTTTGGATGGATGGATGCATTGACGGATGTGTCGCCTCTTCATGCCAAAACTACTGACCGGATCGGGCTGCAATTTTGAATTTAGTAGTTTCAGGCCTGGAATAAAACATAGGCTACTTTTCATCCTATAAATCAGTACCCGTGTGATAGAAATAGCATTGAAACAACGCGTGTGAAGCCTTGGTCTGATACTAGTTTTTCTATAAATGCTTTAAATAAATGATCGTTTATTATAGGTAATTAACGGATTGGGAAACCCTCTGTTATCAGAAAGCTTATGTCTCAAAGGAACGTAGATGATAGCATGATGGATATTTAATGAATTAAAAATATTTCCCTTTTTTTCCGACGATATCTGGGTGATTCTCCCAGGGTGGAAAAAAACATGTCCAGCTCGAAAAATCATACAAAAAGTATCCCTTTGATTTTTTTTATGATAGTAGATTAGACAAATATAATAGGGGAGGCCTTTTTTAGTTTTTTAATAATCTTATTTTAAATAAGTAAAAATAAATAAAATCCTTGGAAATTCTGACTTCCGTGGTGCGTCCGGACCTCATGTTCCTGTGTTAATAAATTTTTATATCATTTCCTGAAAACACTAGTACTAATTTACATAGGTTCACAATAACCCAGATAGTTACTTGCTTATTTGACGCTATTACTACGCAAAACTAAGCTTTAGTTGACAAGTTACAACGAGATAACTTCGCGTCCGTCGTTTAGCTCTTATTCCCCTGGTGCGCACTAATTCATTCATAAATGCTGTACTTTAACATCTGCGTAAATTGTTGTTAGATCGAGAGAAACTATCAGTCACGCCCCATCAGTGGTGTGTACAACAAGTGTGTATGTCTCCACGTCACTCTGTTATTTCAGTACGTAATCACTTTCCGTGGCTTGGTATCTAGAAATTCTGATTACCATGTTGACTATAAATTTGTTTATGCTAATCCTATTGTTTTATTAATTATGATAATTCATGCCTTTTGTGTTCCTAATTTCGACTGCATATTTCAATGTAAAATAAACCAGCAAATTAAGAAAATTTCTAAGATTTTGTTATTATTTTTGATTTCCGTGGTACTGATTTCCGTGGATTTTGCGGGTTCATTAACATCTCAATAATATTTTTTTACAGTTTTTATGATGTTTTTTAGGATAAAATTTTATAATAAATACAAAATGAATAAGAATAAGAAAGATAAACATTATTAGTGTGATTTTTGTAAAAAGTTACTTGTATTTACAGTAATGATTTAAAAGTGTTTTTGTAAAAACTGATTAAAACTACAAACGTCAAATAATTGGTCCTTAGTTTTAAGAAGCTTAATAATCTACTTACTACCGAAAACACATATTTTTATTGATAAACCAACCCATATTTGATTTTGGTGATATAAATTCTGATTTCCGTGGACACCATATTTTTAAAATTGAATAACTCCGTAACCATAAAGCCAATAAAGTTCCCTTTACTACCAAAAAAATCAAAATTAAATATTCATTTAGAATATACTATCATGATGTGCAATTTCAACAAAAAAAAAATGTGCCACAGAAGTCAGACAAAAAACGAGTTTTCGTAGAATCACCCATCTACGAAAATGTCTACATCTAGAATATCGTAACTAAAATATTCAATTTCTGAGCGTTTATAGAAATATAAAATTTTACGGAGAGCTTTCCTTCCTTTTTGATCTATAACATTCTTAGGTAAATTAATTATAATAAAGCTGGCTGGACAACTCAAACAGCACCATCTAGCCCCAATCTAAACAGACCTTATGTAACATCATCATCATCTACAACCTTTACTGGTCCACTGCTGGACGCAGGCCTTCCCATGATAAGCGCCTCATTGGCATTCATCAAATAGGTACTACATAATAGGTACTAAGTATCACAAGTCAAAGAAAAAATCTACTTAGTCCTGATTCCCTCCCTGTAATCGAATCTACCCCCCGCCGACGCCGGAAATGACGGCGGCCCGCTTCCGCCGCCAGACGGCGCTGTCAACTGGGATGTTAACTTAACTTACAAGATCTTTTGAGTCTTTTGCAGACGTTTGTTATTGGGTCATGATGAAATTCGATGAGGCTTATCTATTGAGGATATAATAATCTGTATTAACAAAGAAAATTAAAATCAAAGAATAGAAGCCAATTAGTACAAACCTACTACAATTTGAAAACTACAATTGAAAACTACTTCTGGTCTCCGCAATAGGTACAGGCTTTGCCTAGTGCGGAGACCGCAGGTTGTCATGAATTGTGTTTTTAAGAATAAATATTTTTTTCATTTTTTTTTTCATTTTCATAGCTTCATTATGACAAAAGTATATATAGTGGAACCGTTTTGGTTCCATGTCTATTTATTCTTTAAATCAAACAGATTGCACCTACCAAAATACAAATTAACGATGACACAGAAACAATCATACTATATGACGATTAGAATATTCAATAATCTACCAGACGACTTAAAATTTCACGTATTGATTCATAGAATAACGGCTATTATTCTATGAATCAATACTTTAATTACAGGGACTTAGAAGATTTGAATATATTCATTGACATTGCACATTTATTTTCCATTAATTAATTCATTTAATTTTGTAATCAGACGATATTATTTTATTTGTTATTGTAATAAGTCAAAATATTTGCATGCCTAGTTAAGGTAGAATATATATGGACATTATTTTAATTTTAAGACCAACACTGTAACTTATATTCGTGCAAATAAACATATTTAATCTTTTAATCTTTAATCTTTAAATCTATCTATCGTGACAGAATGACACATTTTTGGCATTCTAACTCAGATGAATAAAACTATTAAAACAATCTAAAAATATAAATTCGAATAGTTCAGCAAATACCTACTACAGTAATCCAAATACTTAATTAATTATTTCTGACTGATTTCTGTGTCCCTACATATAAGTACATAAGTACTAAGAGTTTAGATATTTGCACCGGATTCAAGAGATTCTTTCTTTGACTCTAGATTAATTCTAGATTCTAGAGTTTTTTTCATTTCACTTTATTTCCTAGTTTAAATTATTTATAAAAAGAATTTTATGACCTGTCCCAGTGCTGTAAGGTCTTAAGGAACTAAAGCATTTTGACTTTGACTTGACTTTGATTCATAGCAAAGCGATTGGTTGGCGGATTTGGCCCCCAGTCACTCCTTTAATATTTGATACCGGCCGCAGAAAGTCAATCCTTTCTACATTACCAGAAAAATTAGGAGATTAAAATTATAATAAGTATAAAATAATAATGGTATTTAAGGATTTAAGTTTGAAACAGTTTGGCTAATTGAAGACGGTTGCGAAGCGAACAGTCTAGAGGTAGGTAGCTTGTTTAAATGTTTAATAAGTACCTGCTACTTTTATTTTGTTTCTATTCTTGAATTGTTATTTTATTTGTAATTAATGCTAGGTATTAAGTTGGATATCCAATAGGTAGGTACCTATACCTATTATACCTAAATAATGAAATCAGGATCCTTTAAAGATTTCTCCGAAATCTCAAAGATTTTATGAACATGGAGTTAATAAAAAAATGGTACCTATAGCATAAGAATAAATAATAACTGAGTTTTTGTTTATTCTTATGCCTATAGGTAGTACGATATACAGGGTGTAAAAAGACTACTATCGAAAAATGAAAGGTGGCAATCAGACCATGATTCTGAACATATTTATCGAAAAAAAAACGCGAATAAAATTTCACCTCTCTAAATTTTTTTATTTCTTTATCTAGTTACACACCCATAGTACAACACTAAGAAAACATATCAACACGAATAAACAATTTTTAAAAGCAAAAATAAACAAATTTAAAAAAAGATGTAATGTATTGCACGCAAGTGAATGACCTCAACTCAGCTGTTTATGGACGCCCGCACCACCGCTCGACTGTGCGAGCGAAATGGGTATCTATCTATCTACGCAAGATACATACATACGCTAGGTACGCACGTAGGTTACCGCGCTGCTCGCTGGTGGCTATCTGTATTTTGCCGTCTTGGCATAGAAAGAATACACTCGATTTTCAATCTAAAGATTGTAGGATCGAACCCTTCCTAACACTTCTACTTCTATTAACAAATTGAAGATATCATTTACATTTTACCTACCTGTTCCTACTAGAATAGAATAGAAAACTCTTTTTTATTATACTTAATCCTAGGTAGGTACCACACAAAGAAAGAAAACAAAACAAAAATACTGCATACATAGTATAAAGGGCGGTCTTATCGCTAAAAGTTCTCTCATTTCTTCCATCCAGGCAACCTTGGGATGTAATGTATGACCATGTATACTACTATTATGTATTCTGTGCTTTTTTGGTTCAGGGTAAAAAGTTAATTCTAGCTGGAAACGTTCATAACTAAGTAATCCTTTTACTAGTCGTAGTATTCAAATATTCCCGCGAAAATAATAAAATTATCTCATAATTCTGAGATAAAGATTTTAAAATGAGTATGCCCCATTTTGAACCTTATTGGATACTGAATAATCTGCTTTGGTATAGGAAAACCTTATTCCACTCTGCATAAGGTTTATAACAGCAGCGGTGTTTTTCTTTGTCGGGCGCGGAGCGCCGCGCCGTGGGTCGGCACGCGGCCAGTCGGCTATAGTCAAAGGAAATGTATGGAAAGGAATCTAAACTTTATTTAATTAGGCATAAGGATTATAACACTTTGGCTGTCGGCATTTAAAAACGGATTTGAATGCATAACTTCTCTATGTAGGTACATAGTGCTTGTATTATTTTTATTCGTCTTTTAGTCGGTGTTAGTATTCGAACTTGCGCGGTCGTTGCGGAAATTTGCGAATACTGTTTTGTTTTGTGAAACAGATTTTTAGTGTGGTATGCGTGTTTGTCTATAAGCTGTTCTCGCGAGTGGTCACGAATCGTCTCGCCAGGAGACTCGACGAGTTTCAGCCACCGGAACAGGCCGGGTTCCGCGGAGGATATGGCACCATAGACCACATTCACACAGTGCGGCAGATTATACAGAAGTCCGAAGAGTATAATCAGCCCCTGTGTCTCGCTTTTGTGGACTATGAGAAAGCCTTTGACTCTGTCGAAACCTGGGCTGTTCTGGAATCCTTACAGCGATGCCAAGTAGACTATCGTTATATCGAGGTGCTGAGATGTCTCTACGATGCCGCTACTATGAGTGTCCAAGTACAGGACCAGCAGTCTAAACCCATCCAATTGCGCAGAGGAGTGAGACAGGGGGATGTCATATCCCCGAAACTGTTCACGAGCGCATTGGAAGATATGTTTAACCCTTTACAACCGGATACCTTTTTTCCCGATTTTTATAATAAAAACTTTTTAGTTGTAATCTTATAGGTCTAAGGAGCCAAAAAAAACCAGTTAAAAAAATCCTAGGTTTACAGGTAACCTAGAAACCTACCCGCACGATCGTGAGTCTCAGGTCGTACGCTACATACTCACGTACGTGAGGTTTACTAGATTTCGCCAGTTATTTCGGAAGTTTGTAGTAAACTAAAACAACTTTTTAAAAAATCAGCCTCTTTATTTATTTATGAGTATCTTTTTAATCAGCCTTTATAAGAACTACCCTTAAGTTTAACATAAAATCAACACTCTTAGTTACCTTTGGCAATAATCGTATCAAAAACTAAAAATCTTCTAAATATTACAATTTTATTGCTAACTAGTGCTGCGATTCGCCTTGAGCCATCCGAGCATCAGGTTTGAATTTGATTGCCGTACGATCTGGGATCCTGTTCATCATTATCGTTCCAGTGCTATGAAGAGTTTTGTCATCTCTTCGATCAGTGGAACTGTGGTAAAGTAGTGGTCATGGTACACACAGCTCCCGGGTGGGACGCTCTTTATTAGATGCAGAATCACAGAAGGTCCTAGCCCAAGAGTAGTATCACCGAACATAGTTTTAGCTCCTCTGTAAATATCAAAGTCCAGCATCAATCCTTCACTTGTTGTCAAAATGTTATTTTTTCGCCCTTCTGGCCTAGGGTTTGTTCCTGACCACCAGTCGTAGAACGCACCTGCCAGTAAACGGCACCATCTGTTAATCTATTGAGTAAAAGCCGGGCACTCTCTCAAATTTATTGCACGCAGCTTTTACTCTGTCTATCGTAGGTTAAACTTTCCACAGAGGGTTGTCTTTGTCCGTTGGCGGGGCTTCTTCAGAATCCACGACGTGCAGAGCATTATTTGCTGTTAAGAACCTATCACGCGACATTTGGTCCGTTATAAACTGAAGCTTGAGTCCACCTCTCCAGTAATGGAGTCCGGGGATATGGAATGCACCCAATGATTATGTGTATCGAGAATAACCTAGCGACTTCGACAGACGTAATTTTGAATTCTACCCCAGTATGTCTGAGATGATAGATGTTTGTGCATCGGGCCACTTCTTCAAGAAATTCTCTGTCCAAATAGTCGGTGAATTAATCCATTGGGGCTCTCACTGGCTTCACCGGAAGAGACGGACAGTTGTGACTGCAATCCTCAAATAATACCTGACGTCATACCCTTTTTCGCGAAGGTGGACGCGAAAACTGATGTTCCGGAGCTGGTCCCGTACGTGCCGTAGAAGCAGGTAATGGTTCTGGTGCAGAAGGTGGTGAAGGCTCCGGTTCGGCTAGTACGTCCTCCAAGCCAAGGTCTTCAAGGATACTGGGTTGGATTTCGTCGTCGTCATCTTCGAAATTGTCGACGTCGGAAAAGTTACCATCTCCCAGGACTTGTAGAACTTGGTCTTCGTTCAAATTTCTCCCTAAAATGACATAAAAAACACTATTAGTTACTAAAGCAACATAAAAACCGTGGTCTCAAAACAGTGCCTAGTACTGCATAGCATTTCGAGCCTACGACCGGCGTCATACGATCGTAACAGTCAATTTTCACGACAAGATTGTACGTAAACCCAAACACATATAACAAAAATAAGGATGCCTATGTACACAACCATGTTTTTATTTGAAAATAAGTATAAAACACCATTAAAAAGTTTACAATTACTATTCAAAATAATAACTTACCCGCGGAGCGGCGAGGGTCAAAAAATGCAGTCATCTCAAAACGCGGCTAGCGGGTGACTGACGTCACACACCGCTCTCTTATATTTTTTTAGCGCGCGTAAACTTCACTCACGTTCGATCGACGCCGGTTGCGTTCGCGAAAAGTTAATGGTTTGGCGCCAAATTTTTTTAAAAATGAAACTCACGCTCGTATCAAGCCGGTTGTAAAGGGTTAAGACTCTGGACTGGAAAGGTAAGGGCATAAACATAAACGGCAATTACATCTCACACCTACGATTCGCTGATGACATAGTTTTAATGGCGGAGTCGCTAGAGGAGCTGACCCACATGCTGGACGGCCTAGCTTCAGCCTCGCGACGCATCGGTCTTGGCATGAATTTGGAAAAAACCAAAGTCATGACCAATTGCCAAATTGATCCGGGACCGGTAGTCGTAGAAGGCCACCTTCTCGAAATTGTTTCCGAATACACTTACCTTGGGCAGATTATGCAGTTAGGTAAAAACAATTTCGAGAAGGAGGCCAAGAGAAGGATCCAGCTGGGCTGGGCAGCGTTTGGAAAACTACGTCGAGTCTTCTCGTCATCCATACCAAAATGTTTGAAAACGAAAGTTTTCAATCAGTGCGTCCTACCCGTAATGACCTACGGAGCTGAGACGTGGACACTCACGGTAGGGCTGGTCCACCAGTTCAAAGTCGCTCAGCGAGCTATGGAAAGAGCTATGCTCGGAGTTTCTCTGAAGGATAGGATTCGTAATGAATACATCCGACAGAGAATCAAAGTTATCGACATAGCTCAAAGAATTAGCAAGCTGAAGTGGCAGTGGGCCGGCCATATTTCGCGAAGAACCGACCACCGTTGGGGTAAATGTGTTCTTGAGTGGAGACCGCGACTTGGCAAACGTAGTGTGGGACGCCCTCCGGCTAGGTGGGATGACGATCTGCGAAAGACTGCTGGCAGATGCTGGATGCGTCAAGCTGAAGACAGGGCGCTATGGCGCTCATTAGGGGAGGCCTATGTCCAGCAGTGGACTAATGTAGGCTGATGATGATGATGATGCGTGTTTTTAAAGTTTTTCTTAAGTACATGGTCTTAGTGTAGGAAGGTAAATAGTGGAAGTTACTTTCTGTGTTTTTCGGTGTGTTTTATAAACATGTTTAGTGCGAGGGAGTATGGACAAATGCTCATGATGTGCTATGGAGAATGTGATGTGTATCGGTTGTGTTTAGTAAGTGTGTTTTATTTGCCAACATAATGTTCAGTGCGATGGAGTATGGGCAAATGTTTGTGTTTCTTATGGTGAAGCTCTAGGAAATGCGTCAGAAGTGTTGCGCATTTACTTACTGCGAAAGATAGATAGCCGAACCAGCAATATCCCAGCTGATGCTCGTGTCTTTAGGTAAGTCGTGAAATATCTACCGAGTACCGACAGCCTAGGTACTGTAATAAAGACCTTACCTTAAACTTTGACGACTTATAACTTTACTAGCTTCCCGCCCCGGTTTCGCACGAGTGTATCACTACATAGTATAAAACAAAGTCGCTTTTTCTGTCCCTATGTCCCTATATCCCTTCGACTGCTTAAATCTTTGAAACTACGCAACGGATTTTGATGCGGTTTTTTTAATAGATAGAGTGATTCAAGAGGAAGGTTTATACGTATAATAAAAACGTGTGAAGCCGGGGCGGGTCGCTAGTAAACCGCATCAAAATCCGTTCCGTAGTTTTAAAGATTTAAGCAGTCAAAACGATTACGACCATATCTCGCGAAGAACCGACAACTGTTGGGGTAAACGTGTTCTTGAGTGGAGACCGCGACTCGGTAAACGTAGCGTAGGATGCCCTCCGGCCAGGTGGGATGACGATCTGCGAAAGACTGCTGGCAGATGCTGGATGCGTCAAGCTGAAGACAGGGCGCTATGGCGCTCATTGGGGGAAGCCTATGTCCAGCAGTGGACTAATATAGGTTGATGATGATGATGATGATGAAGCAGTCAAAGGGACATAATGATATAGGGACATAGGGACAGAAAAAGCGACTTTGTTTTATAATATGTAGTGGTGATGTACTTATGTTATGTAGTGAGTGATGCGTCGCGCGCGACTCACGTCGGCGCGGCGGCGTAGGTATCGAAGTGGACACGTACATTGCTTGCAAACAAAATAATTGAAAATCTTTAAACATGTTTATCTTCGGCTACAATTTTTTTTTCGGCCTGCGGATTTTTGTTTTGTTTAAGTTTAAAGGTGCTTCGCCATCCCCCTTCGTTTTCGATAGTTGTCTGTTTACACGCTGTATACGACTGTCCTTAAAACAAAATAAAATTCGCTATAGAGCAAATCAAGCTACGTAGGTAGGTACTAATTCTAAACTTCACCTAGCTAAAGTCTAATCATGAAATTTCCTTCAAAACAACTGGAATTATATCTTTCAGAATACCCTAGTGAAAACCTTAGTATGATGGTAGGTACTAAAATTTAAAATCAAACGAGCAAGATTCACCCAATATTTTTACCAATAAAACCCAATCCAAGATCAAATTGTCCTCTAAACGAAAGATAACAAATAAACCATTTTCCTAACCTCACTCTCGACAATATTCGCGCGCAAATAAACAATCAGACCAATCACCGGGCGCCGTTAGTATGCACGCCGTGTGACGTGTCAATTTGACAGGTGGAATAGATGTGGGGTGAAAAAGTCGGAAAACTTAAATATTAAAGGAACCACACTGTAAAGTTCGAAACACACTGAAGCCGGTGGCGGAGCGAAGGCGAAGGCGTGCCGGTTTTTCCTATGGCACCGCGCCGTCACCGCCTGCGGTGTGTGTGTAGGCTTTCATATGATTCAATTGAATACAACTCGCACGCCTTCGCGTCCGCGCCGCCTCTGGATTCTGTGTGTTTCGAACCTCTCGGTTAAGTTACGAAACAAAAAAAAATGTATAAACAAAGAAGTGTATTATTCACTGAATACAAGAAAACAATAAACGTAGGAAAAGGCAATAATGGTCATAATGTCTGTCGCCTTTCTAGTCACAGTATGGACAGTGTTAAACTTAATAAAAGTATTAAGTAAAAAAAGATATTTCAAATACGCACGACGTTAATTCATTCGTACGACGTACTTTAAAGATTTTCATTGCAAATTTGTCAAAAAACCGATCGTCGTCGTAGGTAGATACTTATGTTGACAACACTACTGATAATAATAATAAAAGGTATCCATAGTACCAATAGTTTTGTCGTCAACTGGCGTAATACTAAAACAGCTATTTCAATTATTAGAACCACTAGATTTACCGAAATCTACATATTATGTCCTTTTACAGAAAGCTATGAGAAAATTTCTGCAAAATGAACTTCTCAATGAAGTCCGCCCTATTGAAGTGCACTTGGCCTAGGCCCGTGTGCTTTTATCATTGCCGGCCTTTCCATAAAGCCGAGAAGATTAAAATCTGAACATCAACATAATAATAATAATTCCGGACAGTCCACACAGCATCATCTAGCCCCAAGCTAAGCAAAGCTAGTTTTATAGGTACTAGATGACTGATTACCTACATAGAACAATAAAAAATTGCGATAGGTTTCAGCGCCTTATTGGTCTCAATCTCTAATGACGTTAGTTTATTGATAGTGCCAGAGTACTAATCCACGGAAAAAGGCCGGAAAACCGACCATTTAACCGGAAAATGCCGGAAAGAGACCGGAAGTCGCCACCCTACGTAATATCCGCTACGCGCCTCAAGACAGAATCGAATTCTGATTGCTAGCGGATTTGCATTCTTTATGAACACGATTTATGGAAAGATAGGTCGGGAAACGAATACTAAACTAAAAGATACCTGCCACTGATATTGCAACTTTAATTAGGGACGACGATCTCAAGAGGGGCAAATATGCAGGCAGGTCTCGACAGAGCCTACATACGCATTTGCTCCCCTTGGAGTCGAGACGAGACCCTAGGTCCGTGATATTCCGAGGCTCAACTGGCTTTAAAAAAATATCTGAGTGTCTGGTCGATGCGACGCGTGACCCAAGAGCTGGTGAGTATCTGGCTCAGCGCATCAGCATTGTCATACAGCGTGGTAATGCCAATGTCTTGAGGACGCACAGACTGGTATTGACATGGATCAATAGAGCTACCTTTAGACTGTTGTTATTTTGAATTCTGTGGTTTGCAACCATCAATTTTTCTATTCCTTGATTGTAATTTTCGTTATCTGCTTTATATCTTACTATTTTTTATTGCGTATACATTTATACATTTTATAACATAGGCAACAAACATTATCAACACGGTAGCTTTTTTTAAATTCCTATAAACGCGGCTCCATTTGCTTTAGTTAAAATTTAGCTAAAGTTTCTGCAAGTATGTATCTATTTATTAAGAAATTATCTGGGTTGATGCGACGCGTGTCCCTCAGCTGGTGAGTATCTGGCTCAGCGCATCAGCATTGTCATACAGCGTGGTAATGCAGCCAGTGTCTTGGGGATGCTTCCGACTGGTATTGACATGTATCAATTGAGCTACCTTAGACGGTTTGCAACCGTCTGCAGTTAGCTCAATAGTTTCAATTGTATATACTAGTTGTACCTTTTTCTATTCCTTGATAGTAATTTTCGTTGTTAATAAAGACCTTAAAAAAATGTATTCTATTCCATGGGAATTTATTTACCTATGGAATGAAAAGTAGCCTAGTGTGATTATTAGGGCTAACGCTACGTTTATTCAACATTTCACCCCGATCCGTTCAGTAGTTTTTGCGTGAAAGAGGAACAAACATCCATCAATACATCCGTACAAACTTTCGCGTTTATAATATTAGTAAGGAAGGATGCCATGCCACGTATACATTTTGAATACTAATGTCACAAAAATTCACACCTGTCAAAAATCACCTGTATTGAGGGGTGACTATAAATCAATTTAAAATTGGTTATTGTGTATTTGAAGGGAGTTTAATATAGCTATGGGGTGAGATTTGGTACACTTTGATTTTGTGGTTAGATTTGGTACATTTTACTGCACTGATGGGATTTTGTAGAATAAAATTTTTACTTAGTACTTACCGGGTAAAAACTTATCAAACTTCGCGTACCTACCAGATAAACGTGTTCTTTCTTTCTTTCTAGATGGAAGGGTAGTAGGGTACCTAATAAATCAGACTAATATTATAAACTAGCATCAGCCCGCGGCTTCGCACGCGTTTTTTCTCTGGAAACGTCATCATCATCAGTATTAGTCTACTACATATACGTATATGCGTTAGTCGTACCACAGCCTAAGTCGTACCCCGGCAATATCTTGTCTGATTCTCTTACTCTCTCTACTTAAAACTACGGCCCATATGAAATATATACCTTAGACTAACATACATACATACTTTATATAAACTTATTTACTAAAAATACTATATAATAATAATAATATTTACTAAATTATGTTTGAAGCTTCTCCAGCAGCTAGCGCATACATTTTATTCAACTAACATTTATATTATTTGAAAGTTTATTCAATTACCTTTAAATAATTAAATTCTTATAAATTTTACCATCTAGTGTCGTCGACGTGACCTTTTTATTCGAGCAAACCAACGTAAACAAGCGGATGGCTGTCCAACTTCATTAAGGAAAAATAATGAAAAATTAAGTTTTTATTCGGTGTTCATTAAGTTTTTTGACTCACTTAAGCTTTTTATGACAGGAATATGATCCTCACCTTTTTTCTACTTTAACATAGTTATATAGTTACTTTAACATAGTTTTTTCTACTTTTACATAGTTACTATAACATAGTTAAAGTAGAAATTTATTAAGATAATTGTTTTAACTTAGTTAGTTGCCTTAAGCTTGTGCATGCTGGAAGCCCTCTAAGTAAGGGAACACATAGTTTTTTAGTGGAATTTGTTTTTATGTTTGTTTTTTGTATTGTGATTCTTTTGTTGGGTTTCCAAAATAAATAAATAAATAAATAAATAAACATCTAAGTATTTGTAATACTTAACTGGCAATCGATTAGGCACATAGGTACTCAAATAGTAGAACTTTTTCAGTTTTGTCAATGGTTTTAGTTTTAAACTTGGAAGACTCAAACTGCTTAAGTCGTACCTGTGGAAAATTCCTTAGTCGTACCGGTACAACTTAAGTAAGGTACCTACTACGAAAATTGTAAAATAATATTTTTTTTAGGTAATAAACCAATATGGAGAAGCGAAAGAAAAATACTAGTTAGCAGGAGGATATGGACGTAGTTTACAGAAACACCCGAATGGTTATTAGATTTATTGAAGCCTGTAGAAGATTGAAATACGAAAGCCACACTGCGAAGACATTAGAAAGGCTTGAGTGAAAATAAATGAAAAGAACAACATTTTTAAGACCTAATGGTAGGTATATCACCAGACATGGAAGATTATTAGCGCAGCAGTTGAATTTAGAGCTTTGTTTTTTCGGAGCCTTGTGTCTTCAGCTTGACGCATCCAGCATCTGCCAGCAGTCTTTCGCAGATCGACATCCCACCTGGTAGGACACCCTCCGGGGCCCTCCGAGGGCCTCTGGGGCGTCCTACACTACGTTTGCCGAGTGGCAATCTCCACTCAAGAACACGTTTACCCCAACGGTTGTCGGTTCTTCGCGAGATATGGCCGGCCCACTGCCAATTCTGCTAATTCTTTGAGCTATGTCGATAACTTTGGTTCTACGTCGGATGTATTCATTACGAATCCCATCCTTCAGAGAAACTCCTCACGTCCTCAACTCTTTCCAAAGCTCGCTGAGCGCTTATTGTATGTACCTAACAATCAGTAACGAACGCACCACTCCTGTTGGTCGTGACGTTACATGTCTTTGGCCTTCACTGAAATGGTTTTCAGTGAAGCGCTGGGTGGACACACCGCAGTGTTCAGCTAGCACGACGCTGAGTGCAGTCCTGGATTTGGGGCGGCATGGCAGCGTCCTAGGGGGGCGGCAGATTTTTTTTTTACAGACAATCAAATTGTATGTCTACCGGGGGGGGGGGGGTGCGCAGCTAATAATGAACGGAAAAAAGTGGCCTACACTAATTAAAACACTGGCTGAGTGGAGGCAATATTTGCCGTAAACTCTGCTGCACTCAATATATCTGTTAAATATCCCTAGTTTATTTATCTTATTATTCCTAAGTTGCTGTGTATATCAATTTTAAGCAAGTAAAAACATTTTTTTCTTTCTCTAATCATTGCATTCGATTCAACTTATCAGCTTTCAATTTTTAGAGTACCTACCTAACGTCCCTAGTGTACGAAGAAAAAGGGTTAACGCTCCGTGGGGTTAACTGACGCATCATTGTAACGACGACGTTCAGTTCTTTAGATCAGAAATTGTTTCTTAAGTTTCGAATGGTTTATTAGTGAAAGCAAATCCTAAAATTACTCGTATCGGTCATTATTACAATAAATATTACAATAATATTATTATTATGTAATATTGAAAAAAGTTAACTAGGTAAGCAAAGCAATTGTGCAGTTCTTATTTTATGCCCGCCGTTACAAGGTTACGTTGTTGAATTTTGATGAATTGTTGTGATGAATTTTTTATATGTTATCTATTAAAATGTCCTTACTTACTTTATTTATTACATACATTAGGTAGGAATGTAAATATATGGCATAGCTTAATATATTTTTCTTATTACAAACAACTATAAACAGTTGTCTATCAAAAATAAAATCAGAAGTGGGATAGACCCATTAGTTGTCTCAGCTTGTGGTTCCACAACCAGTATTTTCGTGAAACGCTTCGTTTGCGCGATCTAGCGCTCGTTCACTTTTAGCAGCGACATCTATGAGTGTGTAATGGAAAACTAGAGGCTTGACATTGAACTCTACCACAATAGGCTGTTGTTCACCAAAAGATAATCGGGCAATTAAGCAACTTCTTTGATTTACGTTCATAATGTAGTTATGAAAGCTTATTTGTTATAATTAAAAACATCCAAACAACTATTTAAAATTTAAAGTTTTTTCTGTTGGTGAATTCGGTTCTTATTACAATATTTCTTTGTGAAAAATTATCTAACATTGAATTGGTGCAATACATTATTTGTTTAAATACCTAAATACACTGATTAAAAACCAATTTACCTATTAATTTTGACCTTTCGTGTTGTCACAGAATAAATGTGTTGTGTTGATAGTAAATGACAATGAATAAAAGCACATGCTGAGACAGGGACCGTTTTGTGACTCATATATTACATTGTAATCTTTTGTTTCCTTTATTTCATGTGTTTGAGTAACAAATAAAGTTTTTCTATTTATTTTCTATTTCTAAAATAAGAATCTGCAGTTCAGGACAAAAAAAGACCTCTTTAGTCAAGAGCAGATAAAATTTAACAACTTTTTGAATTTGATCTGAAAATGGTTAGGTCTCAGACGATAGAACTTCTATCGTCTGAGAGTTAGGTATGTAGTGTAGGTAGAGACAGGCCTGTCTCTACTCTACCTAACTAACTCCTGTCACAGGAGACTTTAGGAGAGGTATCTCTACAATGATAGACTAGACAGCAGCTATGTGTTCTTTATTGGTCAGGTTATTTATTTTTTCAAACGTTTTTTATCAAATCAGTATCCTAACCACAATTGCGGTATGACCGTGGTATGACTGATCTATGAGTGTTTAATGGAACTATACCTACTATGGTCAGGCAAATATTGGCGTTACTTCAATAAATCAGACTAATACTTATTATAAACTAGCATCTGCCCACGTGTTCGCACGCGTTATTTCTCTGGACAAGTCATTATCATCAATATTAGTCTAAGTACTACATATTACACAAATAAATATACGTAATAATATGTAGTAGACTAATATTCTTCTTTCGTAAATTTAAGAAGAAAAATAAGACTAGTACGTAATTTTAAAACAAATTGCATTTATTCAGTTTTTCATCATCATCAGCCTAATTAGTCCACAGCTGGACATGGGTCTCTCCTAATGAGCATCCGGCATCGGCCTGCAGAGTTTCGCAGGAAGTCAGTAAGTGCGTTTGCCGCGTCTCGGTCTCCACTCAAGAATACGTCGCTTAACTAAACTAGTAGATGCTAGTAGCACGCGGCTTCACACGCGTTGTTTCTATGAACACGTTTTAGGCTGTTTCCCCAGTAGGCAAACTGTGAGCGGCAAATTTGTTGCGAACAGCTACAATCTCAGATCATTGCAGTTTGCGAGTCGGCCGCTAACTGAGACAGTCGGCGCACGTATCGCTGCAAACTGCGTACAGTGAGCGCAAACTAGCAAACTGTGGACACTCAATTTAAAAGATATGGAAGGGCGTACTGAACTGATACGCCGCAAACTCAGTCGGCTGCTCACTGTTTGCCTACTGGGGACACAGCCTTAAGGCTTTTTATCTCATAGGAAATGTTTTATAGGTAAGAAGTAGACCATGTTTTATTATTGAGAGAGACAAGAACTACGTCGATTGTTATTACAGCCCGATCAGTTTCTTTGTTTTTGCGTAAACTAGCGACCCGTCCCTGCTTCGCACGGTTTTATTATACGTTTAAACGTTCCTCTTGAATAACTCTATCTATTAAAAAAAAAATCGCATCAAAATCGCATCAATCCGTTGCGTAGTTTTAAAGATTTAAGCATACATACGTACACATAGGGACAGAGAAAGCGACTTTGTTTTATACTATGTAGTGGTTATTTAAACTTCTAAATAACTGTTACCTGGGTCTAGATAAGTACATCTACTCTGCATGTTAAGTTTGTAGGTAGGTACAGAGAAACGCAATGGAGGCGCTTCCGTTTCCGGCACCGCCCCCTCAATCCCCGGGCTGGGGGGTTTAATATTTGATGATGCTGTATGCTCTGCAAACTCGGGTTTTAATATATTTTGCAGTAAGTAAATGAAATGTTTGTTTGTTTTAAATGTCCGCTTTGTTATAAAAATACGCTTTTACCTTTTAGTCAAGTTTTATCGCGACTCGCTCAGTAGGTAGGTAGGTGTCGGTAATTTTTACCTCTTCTTCTTCCGGACTTTATCCCACGCTAAGTGGGGTCGGCACAACATGAATTCTTCTTCCATTCTGCTCTGTTATTCGTCATCTCCGTATTCACACCTTTCTTAAGCATATATCCTCTTTCACACATTCCATCCATCTTTTCTTCGGTCTTCCTCTCCCCTTATATCCCTTCACATTCAAATCAACAATTCTTAATCGGTAATTATTACCGTCGATATAAATTTTACGCCCCAGCTTCGCACGGGTGTATTATAGGTAGGTACATATAAACCTTCTCTTGAATCACTCTATCAATTAAATAACACATCATATTCCGCTGCGTAGTTTTAAAGATCTAAGCATACACTGGGACAGACAGCGGAAAGCGTCATTGTTTTATACTATGTACTAGCGACCCGCCCCGGCTTCGCACAGTTCCTCTTGAATCACTCTATCTATTAAAAAAAACCGCATCAAAATCCGTTGCGTAGTTTTAAAGATTTAATCGTTAAAAGGGACATAGGGGAATAGGGACACATTAACGACTTTGTTTTATACTATGTAGTGATAGTGATGTAGTGATAAAACCGTGCGAAGCCGGGGCGAGTCGCTAGTCCTACTATAATATTTTGAACGTGAAATTTTTTGAGTATGGATGAATGGATTTTAATTACTTTTTCACGTAAAAAATACTGAACGGATATGGATGAAATTTGGCTTAAAGATAGATTATGGACTGGAATAACACATAGGCTATAGGTATTTTATCCTGGAATTCCCACGGGAACGGGAATTACCGCGGATGAAACCGTGAGGCGCTACTAGTTTATATTATTAGTGATATTAACCTAACTAAACCAGTTTATTTGTATAACAATAAATCTTGGTAAGTAGAACATTGTCAAAATCTTCCCGTTATGGACCGCCTGTGGTTTAAGTGGACAGATAATGAAGTGAGTGACACTCAAGTACAGACGGAGGGTTTTTGTTGTAGTTGGAGCAAAATCTCAATAAAATTACATCTATACTTATAATAAAACTGTAACCGGTCCAATTCTGTACATTGAAGATATTTTGAAAATTTTTTTTGGAGGGCACTCTATTATCGATACTCAAGCCAAAACTGTATTTTTTTTCATTCATGTCTGTCTGTCTGTCTTTCTGTCTGTCTGTCTGTCTGTCTGTCTGTCTGTCTGTCTGTCTGTATCGTAAACGCGCATCACGCCGAAACTACTTGATGGATTTAAATGAAACTCGGCATGATTATAGGTCATACTACGAGGAAGGACATAGGATACTTTTTATCCCGGAATTCAGTAAGGTTCCCATGGGAGAGGGTACGAAAGTAAAATTCCTTTACCGCGCATCACGCCGAAACTGCTGAATGAGTTGGAATGAAACTCGGGACGATTTAAGTACATACTACAAGGAAGGACATGGGATACTTTTTATCCCGGATTTCGGAAAGGTTCCCCTGGGAGAGAGGGTGAAAGAAGAATTCTTTAACCACGCATCACGACGGAAGTGAATGAATTCGAATGGAACTCGGGACGATTGGACATGGGATACATTTTATCCCGGAATTCAGTTTGGTTCCCCTGGGCTATACGGGTTTTCAAAAATTTCTCACAGCATCTGAACGACGCGTACACACGCGTCGTTCAGATGCTGTGAGAAATTTTTGAAAACCCGTATAACCCGTATAGCCTAGGGGAACCAAACTGAATTGAACTGATAGACGCGAAAGTTTGTAAGTATGAATGGATAGATTGATAGATGGATGGATGTTTGTTACTCTTTCACGCAAAAACTGCTAAACGGATCTGGATGAAATTTGGCACAGAGATAGATTATAAGCTGGAATAACACATTTATTTATTTTATCCCGAAAATCCCACGGGAAAGGGAATTACGCAAGTAAAATCGCGAGTACTCCAAATACTAATCATGCGCAGACGAAGTCGCGGGTACCAGCTAGTATTAAATAAAGTCGCTTCTCGCTGTCTGTCTGTCCCTACTATGTACCTATGCCTATAAAATAGTAATGTAATGACCTACGGAGCTGAGACGTGGACACTCACGGTAGGGCTGCTCCACCAGTTCAAAGTCGCTCAGCGAGCTATGGAAAGAGCTATGTGAGGAGTTTCTTTGAAAGATAGGATTCGTAACGAATACATCCGACAGAGAACCAAAGTTATCGACATAGCTCAAAGAATTAGCAAGTTGAAGTGGCAGTGGGCCGGCCATATCGCGCGAAGAACCGACAACCGTTGGGGTAAACGTGTTCTTGAGTGGAGACCGCGACTAGGCAAACGTAGTGTAGGACGCCCTCCGGCCAGGTGGGATGACGATCTGCGAAGGACTGCTGGCAGATACTGGATGCGGCAAGCTGAAGACAGGGCGCTATGGCGCTCATTAGGGGAGGCCTATGTCCAGCAGTGGACTAATATAGGCTGATGATGATAATGATGATGATCAACCTATATTAGTCCACTGCTGGGCATAGGCCTCCCCTAATGAGCGCCCAATTCCTTGATTATGATTTTTCTTGAATTCGCGTATTATTAGCGTGACTGTACTGAATCATCCCTTAGTCTTTGTGTTACCCTCAAGGGATGGATAATGTAGTGATTTGGATTATAGACTTTATCTGTTGCTCCCTTGTTTGCGTTGAAACAAGCCTTAGGGGTGAATTTTCGATAGAAATTGTTTTATTTCTATAAATTATTAATTTACTAGTTCACTCACGCTTTGTTCACTTTGTTTCTTTTAAATAACGACAGAAAACATTTGGTTTATTAATGTGATTTTTGAACGAATGAGCTAAGATCTTGCCGATCGCAAATAATGCATAAATATCGGAATTAAATGAAATTAAACTACGATCGTACAACGAAATATGTGAACGCTGAACATAGACAAATGTAACAATCGATTTTATCCGAGTTTTAAATGAGTTTCAAACAGAAGCTACCGTCGCAATCGCGATTATAGAATGAAATAATACGATTTGTTTGCGATTTATCTAGGTCTGCAGCATTTGCTACGAAGCTGAGGTAGTTCTATTTCCACAATATTTATAGTTCAAGTAGACAAGCGACTTAGCGAAATCGCTTATCTTTATTAACAACGACAATTACAATCAAGGCATATAATAAATTAAAACTAGTATCAGACGGTTGCATACAGTCTAAAGGTAGCTCAATTGATCCATGTCAATACCAGTCTGTGCGTCCCCAAGACACTGGCTGTATTACCACGCTGTATGACAATGCTGATGCGCTGAGCCAGTATACTCACCAGCTAGGCACTTTACTATATATTATACTCACCACTAGGCACTTTATTTTATTAATATTCGGAGTATAGGACTTCAAATAATATTTATAAAAATTGTGAACATTATGCCGACTGATGTGGCGCGTCGGGCGAAGGTTGGCCGTCGTTTCGACGCAGGAGGTTGAGGTTCCATTCCGCTTTGGGACTAGGGATTGCAATCCGGTCCGGCGGATCCGGTAATCCGGCGGATCCGGCGTGTTATTGGACATACCGGATCCGGTGAGTCAGCGCCGGATCCGGTGGCGGATCCGGTAAAGCAAAAAATACGCGAACGCAAACAATTTCGGTCATTAGTATAGTACAGATGAACTTTGCATATTACACCTATGTTGTTTGTGCAATTTTCTTTTTTTGAACGTGTACAATACATGCATCGTTTTATGTTATGCCCTTTGAATTTCACCATTATGTTCACCGATAGATTGGGTTTTCGTATTGTTCAGGGCTTTTTGAAACGCATCATTGAGATGTTGCATTACTGGACGAATTTTATATGTTCTGCCGTAAGTAGGGCCTCTTAGGTCTCATTGTTGCAGAAATGAAGGTTTCGCCGTATTTCTTCGAATCGAGTCCGAGGCATCACCTTCGATATGAGAGGCACTATCATGTCTGGTTCTGTAGACCAATAATCCCTCAATGATGGTAAAATATGGTAGCCCATGGCTAAATTCATACCAAGAAATGCTATCATCTCGTCGGTTTCAATAGCGAATTCCCGCCCATTTTGATGAGCGTACCGCAGTGTATCTAATACAATTTGTTGCAGTAAAATGTCAAAGTAAGTAACTAAACCAGATATTTCAAATGGAGTCGAAGTACCAGTGTGTTCATCCAAACATATTTGTACCTTCCCATAATCGTGTTCCACTGAAGGAAATACGTTTGGTGTGTATGTTCTCTGGCTCCACTTGAAAGCAGGTTGATAGTCGGTGACGGAGTAGCGTCAACCCGGTGAAATCCGGCCGGATTGAAAATGATACCGGATTGCAATCCCTAGCGAGAAATTTCAGAAGTTTCATAATTTCATTTAGTACAAATAGTACCAAAAATTACAATTAGTACCAAAAAATATAAATAAAAGTGACTTTATTTTCCATAAATACGTATTTTATTTATCTTTTTATTTATTATTATCAAAACTAAAAATCACTAAATAATAGGCCAAGTAACTTTGAAATCCGGCCGGATCCGACCGGATCCGGTCGGATTAGCGTCAATCCGGTGAAATCCGGCCGGATTGAAAATGATACCGGATTGCAATCCCTATTTGGGACCAATCATAATTTCGGTTTTTGTGCTACTTATGTTTGTACTATTTGCAAATGTTTGTTCCGGGGTTCTAAATCAGTCATATAATACCCATAACACAAGCTCTACTTAGCTTGGGGCTAGATGATGCTCTGTGGATTTTCCAGCATTACAATTATTATAATAACATTTATGTACAAATTATCGTCTATTCCTCCAACAAAAACCGTGATTGGTCAGCTAATAAATGTATAATTGTTGCTGTTAATTTTACATCTATACCTTACCTTACCTACGCAAAATGGCCAGCCCCTAAAAAAAAGTAATTGTTTGTAATGAAAAGCCCTAAAGCCGTGTTTACACGAGGGATTATGATCAGTGCAGCGATCCGTGTGATGGCCGCTTAATAAATCAACAACTAAAGGGTTATAGTGCAGGGGACAATGGCTATTAACTTATTTGATTGAGGAGCAGTGCTGCCAACATCAAAAATAGTTTCATATTCAAACTAGGTAAGTACTTCGAAAAGGAAGATATATTCAAATTCAATTGTATTGTTTTTGTATGTCACTTCAGAAGTTTCTTCTTGTGAATGATCTTGTGAGTTATACTTAGCACTTTACGTTTTATCCTGAAAAACGTAACGTACGGGCGCCGGGCGGTTGCTGATATTTATGTAAACGAGTCAGTCCTGGATTTATAAATAGGCCGTATAGGCCGCGGCCTAGGGGCGGCAGCGTCCTAGGGGCGGCAGATTTCAGAAGACGGTCACTCGATTGCAGACGATAAAAGTAAAATACGTTCACTGGTTTTAATTGAAGCGATTTTGCCATTTTTATTGCTGTTATTTATTTTTTTGGGTTCCATAAGCTGCATTGATTGTATGTATATTTTATTCCAGAGTTAGAACTACGTCTATTCCAAATTTAATCCCGATCCGTGCAGTAGTTTTTGCGTGAAAGAGGAACAAACATCCGCATACAGCTACATACATACGCTACACATCATACACATGTAAACCAACTTTGATGTGTATAATACTTATTTCTAAGGATTTTTTATTTGTATTTTGCGTTCGTAACGCCAACATGAAAGGTTTTTTTGCTGAAAAACAGCGCTGAGCGGCCTTCGTTCAGCACAACACAATATGCTGAGCCAACAACTATGTCGGCACAGAGTGTCATAGAGGTGAAACTCGATTTGACTCGTATTCATTAACAACGAAAATTACAATTAAGGAATATAAAAAATAATAACAAGTATATACAATTGAAACCATTGAGCTAACTGCAGACGGTTGCAAAAAGTCTAAAGGTAGGTCAATTGATCCATGTCAATACCAGTATTAGTTTGTGTAACTTTGACCTCATTGTTCATTGTTAATTTTTGTAATTTATCTACTTAATACACATTCTAAAACGAAATAAATGTTTTCTATCTATTATCTAACCATATATTATAGCGTCATCTATTTCCTGTCAGCTCCTACTCTATAATAGGGTGATCAGATTGCATCACAAACAGACCATTTAGCGGAGGGTAAATATTGATGATATTCCTTCCGTTATTAATATTGATAGAGATATTTTAAGGGTAAAATCCATTTCCATTTGCAAGTAGCTTTTTTCTAAAATTATTTTGAAGTCGATGGGTTTTAGGAATAAACCGACTGAGCTAATTTTTTAAGGATTTTATTTATTTCCTTTTTTTTGCCTTTGTGTGAGTTGACACGGAAATGTTTGTTACAAACGTGCTCCAGCTCGGCAGATCGTGCCCGTCTCCTAGCCGTTTCTAAATGGGAGTCAGGACATTGGCTGCAAGCACTTCCTTCTTATAACACTGGCACTTTATTGGATCCCGCTACTTTCCGTATCGCAACATGTATTCGGTTGGGTGCAAGGTGTTGTGCGCCTCATCAATGCCAGTGCGGTACTGCAGTTGAACAGCTTGGTCATCACGGATTATCGTGTACTAGGGCCGCTGGTCGGATATCTCGTCATGCCAGCCTTAATGACATCATCCGACGGGCCTTTTTCAGCGCTAACGTACCAGCTGTTCTCGAACCGAATGGTCTGTTCCGTGACGATGGCAAGAGGCCCGACGGTATGACACTAGTCCCATGGGAGTTGGGGAGGCCCATTGTGTGGGACGCTACATGCGTCGACACACTTGCACCTTCCCATCTTTCAAGGACATCCACTAGGGCTGGTGCGGCGGCAGATCTGGCCGAGGATCTCAAGAGGCGCAAATATGCAGGTCTCGACAGAACCTACGCATTTGCTCCCCTTGGATTCGAGTCCGTGGGGTACCGAGGTTTTATTTCGAATAAACCTTCCCTTGAATTACTCTATCCTTTAAAAAACCGCTTCAAAGTCCGTTGCGTAGTTTTAAAGATTTAAGCAGTCAAAGGGACATAGGGAAATAGGGACAGAAAAAGCGATGTTGTTTTATACTATGTAGTGATTAGTAGATAGATACTAGAAGCGCCACGTGGTTTCACCCGCGGTAATGCCCGTTCCCGTGGGAATGCTGATATAAAATATAGCCTTTACCTATGTTACACAAGACTATAATCTATCTCTGTGCCAAATTTCATCCATATCCGTTTAGTAGTATTTACGTGAAAGAGTAACAAAACATCCATCCATACTTTCTTTACTTTACTCTATTTAAGTAATTCACTTTTTTTATTTTTTTTACTTTTGCGTTTATAATTTAGTAGGATAGGATTTTCGAAGGTTTGAAGGCGTTAATTCTTACTTCGCGAGCCCTCAATTACGGAACCCTAAAATAACCTCCACACGACACATCAAAGTAGCCAGTCCATTGTCTGTTTTCACCTGCGGGGCGCCGCCACCCTCGGTGTTGCCACTGACTGTAATACAATTCGCCCTAGTGTTGCCAGTGATACAATTAGCTAATGAGGAAGTGTTGATGGGTCGTATCTATAGTGTTTGTCAAATCAAACAAGCAGAACACGGATTCGATTCTAAATCGCTTCACCATAACATTAGTTTCGTGTCAAAATGACAGTGTTAAACTCTTTTTGGTATTCTACTAGCACAAACTTTTTGAGGTTCATTCATAACTGTGACGATTACATTTATGACTATCAATTTGACATTCTACTAATGAAAGTCTATCCAATCGCAAAAACTAGTAAAATACCAAATGCACAAACGGTATTTTTAGCCATCTTAATAGTATGGCGCTGTTGAGACTTATTTTGCAATTAGTGGAATTCGGCCCCTTTCTTTTTGAATTGTACAAGGATAGATCATCAAAATGAAATTTGACTTGCTTTAGCTGATAAACTAATTTCAATTTTTTTTATAATAATACAAGCGACCAGCCCGCCCTGGCTTCGCACGGTTTTATTATATGTACATATAAACCTTCCTCTGGAATCACTCTATCTATAAAAAAAACCGTTTTAAAATCCAATGCTTAGTTTTAAAGATTTAAGCATTCAAAGGGACATAGATAGATAGATAGAAAATGCTTTATTGCACACTTAAATAAAAAATAACAAAATACCATAAAATTACTTAGACTAAGTGACAATTGGTGGTCTTATCGCTGAAGAGCGATCTCTACAAGACAACCTTGGATGGATAGAATCATTGGAGAGTATAAGGGGATCTGTGTGCATACATTCAGTCAAAAAAGTATCGGGAATGGATGATTTGTTTATGGTTCCAAATTCAAATTTTTGTTTTTTTTGTTGTTGTTAGGTTGGCACAACTGTTTGCCATTTTGGCGCGGAGTTTGAGTTGCATCTGTTATTTATATTAAATACAGTGCTGTTTTTAGTTACATCATATAGAGTGTGTATTGCGAATTTCACAATGGACAAAAACATCGAACAAAGAGTTTGTCTTAAGTTTTGCATCGCCAATGGAATTTCGTGTTCGGAGTCACTGAAAATGTTACAGAAGGCTTTCGGTGAATCGACTTTATCAAAAACACGTGCTTATGAGTGGTACAAAGCGTTCAAAAGCGGTCGAGATGTGATGGAAGATTTGCCTCGCTCTGGTAGGCCATCAACGTCTGCAATTGAAGTTAACATCGCAAAAGTGAAGGAAACAGTGACTGAAAATCCTCATTCAACTTTGCGAGAGATAGCCGCCGAACTTTCTGTATCTCACGAGTCGATCCGTACCATTTTAAATAATCACTTGGGTATGAAACATGTTGCCGCTCGACTAGTCCCAAAAGACCTGAATTTTCTCCAAAAACTCAATCGCATGAGAGTCGCTGAGGACATGCTAGAACGAGTCAATTCCGACCCAACATTCATGAAACGCATTATTACTGGTGACGAGACGTGGGTTTATGAGTTTGACATGCAAACTAGTCAACAAGCTTCGGAGTGGCGCCTTCCAACTGAACCGAAACCGAAAAAACCACGCCAAAGTCGATCAAAAGTCAAAGTCATGTTGACTGTTTTCTTTGACTCTCGCGGTGTTGTGCACTCGGAATTCTTGCCGGAAGGTCAAACGGTAAATAAAGAATATTATTTGAGCGTTATGCGGCGTTTAAGAGAGCAAATTCGACGAAAAAGGCCAGATTTGTGGAAAGAAAATTCTTGGATTTTGCACCACGATAATGCGCCTTCGCACAAGGCCATCATTGTGACCGAATTTTTGACCAAACACTCAACAAATACCATCGAGCGACCGACTTCTTTCTTTTTCCTAAACTCAAATTACCACTTCGTGGCACCCGTTTTCAATCGGTACAAGACATAAAGGAGAATTCGCGGCGAGAACTGAACTCAATTCCGGAAACAGCGTTTAAAAAATGTTTTGATGATTGGATAATTCGTTGGCGTAAGTGTATCGTTTCTGAAGGAGCATACTTTGAAGGTGATAAAATAAATTTGGATGAATAACAAACATTTTGTGTATTATTGATCTTTTCCCGGTACTTTCTTGACAGAGTAGTATGTAAATACCCTACATTATTATAAATACAATACTTATGTTTAGGGACATAGGGATATAGGGACAGAAAAAGCGACTTTGTTTTATACTATGTAGTGACTAGCATCTGCTCGCGGCTTCGCGGCTTCACTCGTTGTTTCTATGGAAACGTTTCAAGGCTATTTCTATCCCATGGGAACTGATTTATGGGATGAAAAGTATCCTATGTGTTATTCAGTGCCGGATTTATATTTTTTAGGAGTGTAGGCCACTTTTTTCCGCCGCCCCATGTACAGAGCCGTTCATTATTAGCTGCACCCCCCCCCCGGTAGACATACAATTTTATTGTCTGCAATCGAGTGACCGTCCTCTGAAATCTGCCGCCCCCCTAGGACGCAGCCGCCCCCCTAGGACGCTGCCGCCCGTAGGCCGCGGCCTATACGGCCTATTTACAAATCCAGGACTGGTGTTATTACAAAGCTAGAACTATAATATTTGATCAAGAACTTACCGTAGTTTTCTCTAGAAAAAAAAATTAAATAAAAAAAATAATAAATTATATATTATTTAATAAATATTAAATTTTTCGTATAGAGATTTATACCGATGATGTTTAGGAAATTTAAAGACTGTTGTTAGTTTTCAAAGTAAACAAAAACAATATCTTTTATCGTAATTTGTACTTCAAAGTATCGAATGAGACTTTTTTCCTTGTTTTTTTGTGTAGTGTATTTACCTGTGACCTTTTCTTTATTTTACTGTTGATCGTGCGTGTATTTTTTTATTTGCAAAATCCGTGAGAATTAGTTAGGTAGGTACTTACCTAATATAATAAGGAACTTATTGAGGATAAAAAATATAAACAATAAAGCTTTATGTAATATAACTTACAAATAAATAAATTAAAATGAGATTATTGTTTATAAAATCAGCTTTAGTGTTTTGTAGCCCTTTTCTAAATCCGATGTAGCATTTCATTCTGACATTTGAACCCTAATAGCTCATACCTACATCTCTCTAGAGACCCTAATACCTCACTGCATTATGTAGTGCTTTTAGTGCAGGTATTTAGGCTATAAAGAATTCATGTGCAATTAGGATCACAAAGGGTCAGAGGTAAGAAGGAATAAAAAGGTTCTGTCTTATAAAATGGATTTTTTTGATGTTAAGTACTTACCTAATACAAATAACTGAAATTGTTATAAGTAAAGTACTTAAGTTATTATTTTTCTGTATTTTAGAGTTTTTTGGTACTTATATCGGCAAAAAAAACACATTATCTGTGAAAATTTCAAATGTCTAACTGCCACGGTTCATGAGATACAGTAGGTGACAGACGAACAGACGGACGGACAACGGAGTCGGCGGTGGTGATAAGTTCCCGTTTTACCCTTTGGGTACAGAACCCTAAAAAAATCAAGTCGATTTTGCTCCTTCTTTTCTATAAAGTCCGTTGAAAATGTAACAAAAACAAATGTGATATATATAATAATGTGGGTAGGCCTACAATGTTGAATAGGTACCTACATTGTAAAAATAAATTAGTCGATCGGCTCATGAATTACACTGCGTTTCTGATGTGCTTCCATATCCCGATTTTATTCTTAGTGACCCTAGAACGTGTGATAATGTTTTTGAACGACGGCGGTCGGTAAAATTAAGGGAGCTGCAATTTCACAGATGGGTGATTCTCCCAGGGTGGAAAAAAACATGTCCGGCTCGAAAAATCATACAAAAAGTATCCCTAGCCCTTTGATTTTTTTTATGATAGTAGATTAGACAAAGATAATAGGGGAGGCCTTTTTTAGTTTTTTAATAATCTTCTTTTAAATAAGTAAAAATAAATAAAATCCTTGGAAATTCTGACTTCCGTGGTGCGTCCGGACCTCATGTTCCTGTGTTAATAAATTTTTATATCATTTTCTGAAAACACTAGTACTAATTTACATAGGTTCACAATAACCCAGATAGTTACTTGCTTATTTGACGCTATTACTACGCAAAACTAAGCTTTAGTTGACAAGTTACAACGAGATAACTTCGCGTCCGTCGTTTAGCTCTGATTCCCCTGGTGCGCACTAATTCATTCATAAATGCTGTACTTTAACATCTGCGTAAATTGTTGTTACATCGAGAGAAACTATCAGTCACGCCCCATCAGTGGTGTGTATAACAAGTGTGTAAGTCTCCACGTCACTCTGTTATTTCAGTACGTAATCACTTTCCGTGGCTTGGTATCTAGAAATCCTGATTACCATGTTGACTATAAATTTGTTTATGCTAATCCTATTGTTTTATTAATGATGATAATTCATGCCTTTTGTGTTCCTAATTTCGACTGCATATTTCAATGTAAAATAAACCAGCAAATTTAGAAAATTTCTAAGATTTTGTTATTTTTTTTGATTTCCGTGGTGTGATTTCCGTGGATTTTGCGGGTTCATTAACATCTCAATAATATTTTTTTACAGTTTTTATGATGTTTTTTAGGATAAAAGTTTATAATAAATACAAAATGAATAATTATAATATTTTTAATACAAAGATAAACATTGTTAGTGTGATTTTTGTAAAAAGTTACTTGTATTTACAGTAATGATTTAAAGGTGTTTTTGTAAAAACTGATTAAAACTACAAACGTCAAATAATTGGTCCTTAGCTTAATAATCTACTTACTACCGAAAACACATATTTTTATCGATAAACCAACCCATATTTGATTTTGGTGATATAAATTCTGATTTCCGTGGACACCATATTTTTAAAATTGAATAACTCCGTAACCATAAAGCCAATAAAGTTCCCTTCACTACCAAAAAATTCAAAATTGAATCTTTATTTAGAATATACTACCATGATGTGCAATTTCAACAAAAAAAAATGTGCCACAGAAGTCAGACAAAAAACGAGTTTTCGTAGAATCACCCAGATAATTATTTTGTTAGATCTTAAACCTTAACCTGTTACAACGCAAGGGGACCCTAATAAAATGTAATTCATAGATAGAGCCACGGCAACCATGATGTGACGTCACAGCGTGGTTTATGTCAATTGCAAGAACAGTAGGGTAACTATGAATACAGGTTTATGTAGGAATTTCTTAATGCGAACGGAATCCACACTAGCGCCACCACCTATTTTATCTTGTTGTTGTTTTATCTTTTTACGTTAATTTTACTTTAATTAAAGGGATTTTCAAAATGTCAAATGGGCTGTTTGTTTGTTTTTTTAAAGTATCATTTGTAGTGCGTATAAATAGAATATTAAGTTTTGTTTTCTTTGACAATATATTACGTGTTTCTTTTGTTACTAAATTTAATTTTAACAGTGAGTTAAAATGTGTTCTGTTACTTTCCAGATTTGATTTATAACAATTATTATTACTATAATGACTATCACTATTATCATAACACAAGGTTTTTTTAATACCTCTCTGAGATGACACTGTAATAGTTCTGAAATAGTTTTTTATACCTTTAGTAGATATAGGAAGAAATACGAAGTTGTTCTTGGAGGCCACCAAACTCTGTTTTCATATATCTTGTTATCACTTATTACAAAATGCATATTGTGACAAAACTTAAATTATAAGGAACTAGCGACCCGCCCGGCTTCGCACGGTTTTATTATACGTATAAACCTTCCTCTTGATTCACTCTATCTATTAAAAAACCGCATCAAAATCCGTTGCGTAATTTTAAAGATTAAAGCAAATAATAAAATAAATTCAAAGGGACATAAGGATATAGGGACATATGGACAGAGAAAGCGACTTTGTTTTATACTATGTAGTGATAAAAAAATTTAAGAAAATTCTGTAGTAGTTAGATGTTTCCAATTTTCCTAAAACGCACACACCCTACGAATAGGCCGCCCGCTGATTTCGAATCAAAATGTCATCTCTCGTCTTATCTTACTTTTATGCCATCCTAACACACTTATAAAATAATTCAAACAGTATTTCACAAGAAATTAGATCAAAAATGAGTTGGTTTTTGCTAATAGTTTCATGTTTCACAAATCATGTTTGCCAGTTTAGGTAGCTATAATCAATAATCAATAATCAATATCTTTATTTCTTTAGGCTTACAAAATAAGCACTTAGACAAGTCAAATTTAATTCGCCTCAATTTTTTGTCCACTAGTGGAAGAGGCAAAATAGACGGCGAGATAGCTGACTGTACCTACCTACTGTGATATTTGGGTTGAAAAAATTATAGTAAGAGGAAAACACTTTAGGTACTTACGTAAGTTTTTGTGACAGTTCAAAAATTTGCTGTATACTGAATTATATAAATTGTGTAGAAAAAGTAGGTAACTACGTTATTTAGGTTTTTTTTTTCAAGTTTTTCGCCGACCTAGGTACGTATTCGCTCGAAAAACAATAGGTAAGGTACAATATAAAATTATACCGAAACCCTATTTGTAATGGACACCCTTTAAATTATGATAAAATAATTGTAATAAATAAATGAAAAACAAACATATCGTACAATATTGTGTTACGTGTAGTTAGTTACCTACTTGGTTGATGAAAGGGAGCAGCTGTCAAAAGTCAAATTGACAAGCAATCAGAAATCAAGGAGTTTGTCATGTTTTCTAAGAAGGATATTACCACAGAGATCCGGAGTATTAAGAACTTTACGGATGAGGTTTATGACGTAGACATGTTTATTTTTACGTTAGACGTACCTACTAGTAATGTGAGACATTTTCCAAAAAAGAAAATCACCAATTACCTTCCTTGGAATTCAATTACCTACTTTACTTACCTGCTTACCTGGTCTATGTTTGGTTAATTGCATTAACTCGATTAATACAGCCAATAACCAACATTAGATACTTCCTTTTACCTATATTATTATATTTTTATTGGCCTCATATACAGCAATAGTCGGTAAGTAGGTAGGTACTTAAAATTCTAAAAGTCTTAACTTACATAAGCATCTAAGCCAAAATAATTTCTTCGGGACATTTCTTGGTAGGTACATTAAATATCAAGTTTATTTAAGTATGTACCTTACCTAAATTAATAACCCTAATCCACTGTTTTTGTCTATTCTTATTCCTAATCTAGCCCTGAGATGTCTCTAAAAAAACATATTGTCGTAAGGAAGAGAGCGATTCTTTTCTCTTTTCCTGAAAGTTTAGGTTAAAAAGCCCCTATTAATATCAGTGATTAATAATACCAAGATATCATAATACATACCTCTACATGGGTAAAATGAATGTTAATTCTTAAATCACTACTAAACTTCTTAATTCTATAAATTAGTTCCGCCTCGGAACAAATTTGTGTACGATCTGCAGAAATGTGTTCCCTTGGTCTGGGTGTTTTCTATGTATAATAAAAAAAATATAATATCTATCTATGTAATGTATTGTATTAAGTATATTAGTCATCTAGTACCTACCCATAACACAAGCTCTGCTTAGCTTGGGGCATGATGATGCTGTGTGGACTGTCCGGAATTATTTATTTATTTATATTCGAAAAAACCTAAGTGACCGAATATAGCTAACCTAATTAACATTTTTTAATAACAGTCTGCCTAATATCTAGGATATGATTAATGTAGTCCTTTTTAATATAACTTTTTTGTGAGTAAGAATGGATTTTTGTGGTGTTATTTTTTTATTTTACCTAGGTTATGTAATGATGATGTAATTATGTTGGAAAAACTGTAACGGCCTTACACCAAAAAATAAGTTACGACTAAGACTCGTGTTTAACAGTTGTTTAACATGGTTTTGTAGGGTGACTTTTGCTAAACAACGGTTAAACAGGTGTCTTAGTCGTGATTTTGTTTTTTGTAGGCTGTAAGTGTAAATAATGGAATATTGTAAAGATTTTTAAATTTTATAATTTTTTTTTATATATTTATTTTATTTTATTTTTAACAACGCAACGGATTTTGATACGGTTTTTTTAATAGATAGAGTGATTCAAAAGGAAGGTTTATACGTATAATAAAACCATGCGAAGCCGAGGCGGGTCGCTAATCACTACATAGTATAAAACAAAGTCGCTTTCTCTGTCCCTATGTCCTAATGTCCCTATATCCCTTTATCCCTTTGAATGCTTAAATCTTTAAAACTACGTAACGGATTTTGATGCGGTTTTTTAATAGATAGAGTGATTCAATAGGAAGGTTTATACGTATAATCAAACCGTGCGAAGCCGGGGCGGGTCGCTAATAGTGTAAAACTGAAAACCGTAATTCGCTTAGTCTTTAAGTCTTTTAGATGAGTTAGTGGCGATTCGCCATCGGACCCTTTTTTTGATACTTTTTAGTTCCATACTTTGAGTTTTGATTCGCCATCGTCAAATAAAATATTGTTTTCCGCGTGGTGATTTGCCATCAGCAGTTCCAATGACAGTCAGCATGTAAATACGGTGACATAACAGTGTTCATCAAAATATAATCGGATAGTTAGTAGGTAGGTATCTTCGTGGATTAAGTACTTACCATTTTACAATCCCGGATGACTATTAGAAGATTTAATTCACTACAAAAATATTACCAGACACCCTTTTCTCATAAGATCATAAAAAATTCACTTGTTTTTTAACTTCACTGTTTTAAGAAACCACTGCCGAATATAAAACCGTTCGTATCGTTTTATTTTATAAATAAAATAAACTTCACAATCCGTAAAAATGGGCAAGAGTTCTTATAACTTTTATTTGGTTTTTTATTTTAATTTCCCGCAAAATTCAGTGACACGTAAAAGAATCCCTGAGGGTTGGTGATCGACTGACTGCATTAGGGGATTGAAGGGGCGTGGTCTGAAAGGGTGGGGAACGCCTTAGGGAGTGGCTACGACACGCCTACACAGCCTAAATGGTGGTGACACAGTGTAGTGGAACGCAGTTTGTGTATAGACCCTTTCCATGAAACTTTATTATCATCATTATTGGAACAAAATATAAATAACTAGCGACCCGCCCCGGCTTCGCACGGTTTTATTATAGGTTTAAACCTTCCTCTTGATTCACTCTATCTATTAAAAAAACCGCATTAAAATCCGTTGCGTAGTTTTAAAGATTTAGCATTCAAAGGGACGTAAGGATATTATAGCGACAGAAAAAGCGACTTTGTTATAAACAATGTAGTGATAGTGATGGACAATCCAAACAGCACCATCTAGCCCCAAAGAAAGCAGCTCAAAGCTTGTGTTATGGGCACTAGATGACTGATATAGAGTGAGTGGGGGGAACATGAAAAAAGGGGTAAGACAAAAAGTCTTCAATAACTCCAGATTTATAGTACTTATTACAGTGCTGGCAACAGCGTTAGGGCCACCAATTTGTTACTTATCACAACTCAGTCAGCGATTGCGGCTGAGAACGCCTGGTTGTTTGTAAAGTGCAATTTTCTAAGACAGTGTATTTTTCAGGATTCACAAAAGTGATTTCATCTTGCCCCGTGTCTTGTAAATTAAATTACAAGGCAGGTACGAGTGTTTAATTGAAACATCTGCTTATGTTATTACTTCTAAATCTCTCTATTTCTCGTATTTTAGTATTTATTTCAACTTTTCATCTTTCCCCATTTACATTTAACGGGGTAAGATAAACATATCAAAGTTTTAATCTTGACCCTTTTTCAGATTTCATACTAAAAGCCAGATATCCTCAAACTGTATCTTTGTGTAAGTTTCAGCAAGAAAAATAAGAAATAAGAAAAAAATTGCTGAAAGTAGTAAAACAAAAAATAACGAAAATAGATATGCTAAGAAATGTGAAATAAAAAAAGAAATCCAATAGAAAAAGAAAATACTTTAAAAAGTACAAAATAAAAAAAATAAAGAATTATTTATGGTGATGAAAAAGAATATTCTTATAGGTTTCATGTCAAATAAAAAAAAGTTTTCAGTTTTTATTTGATTTTTCATTAATAGATAATTTTTTTTTCTTCAGTCAAAACTTATGCAAATTGGCTGCAAAGTTTGAGAATCTCTTCTTCAATTTTCCCCCAGTGGGGTAAGTTCGGAATATATATATTTTTTAATTTGTTATATCTTTGTTAAAAATAGGTATTTTGGCACTACAGTCAGTTACAACTTTTTAAATTACTTAACACTATAGACTAAGGACCATAAACTTTGCCTAAGACCTGCCTAAGATACGTTTTAACGATTTTAGATTTTTATTCGATCTTACCCCGTCACCTTTTCATCTTCCCCCTGTTTCAATTAAGTAAAAATAATATTTTTAATTACAGTTTTCTACTTTTTGGACAGCTTTATCAGGCTGTTATTGACATATTATAAAAATCTAGTCTCTACCCTTTAATTATGTCTAATTTACTTTTAGCTAAAGTTAATATCTATTCTTCTACATGGATTCCAAAACAACACTGACCATCTCATCAAAAATCCGTTCGATCTTGCCCCCACTCACTCTATTTAATACACTATAGGTATACTTACGTAGATTGATATTTGTATTATAGGTACATAGAAAACACCCAGACCAACAATTAAAATATGACAATAGAACATGAAATTGTGCGGAAACGTTAATACGTAACATCATCATCATCAGCCTATATTAGTCCACTGATGGACATAGGCCTCCCCCGAATGAGAGCCATAGCGCTCTAACTTCAGCTTAACGCATGCAGCATCTGCCAGCAGTCTAGAGCAGATATTCATCCCACTTGGCCGGAGGGCGTCCTACACTACGTTTGACAAATCGCGGTAATACTTACAATAGTCATAAAAACTGTGTCGCGAGCATGAAAGCCCTCCTCCGAGATGTGAGATAATAAATATATAAATAAATAAAATAAAATAAATAATTCCGGATAGTCCACGCAACATCATCTAGCCCCAAGCTAAGCAGAGCTTGTGTTATGGGTACTAGATGACTGATATACTTAATACAATACATTACATAGATAGATATTTTTATTATACATAGAAAACACCCAGACCAACGGAACAAATTTCTGCAGATCGTACACAAATTTGTTCCGAGGCGGGAATCGAACCCGCAACCTCCTGCGCCGCAGGTGGTTCTTCGCCCACCGCGCCACATCGGTCGTCAAAGATCGAGATACCTTTAAGGTAAGTTAAGGTCTACAGTTAGCTCAATGGTTTCAATTGTATACTAGTGGTAATTTTTTCTATTCTTTGATTGTAATTTTTGTTGTTAATAAAGTAAAATAAAGTTAAGGTCCCGTATGGTTCGTGGTTAAGGTCCCGTATGGTTCGTGGTTAAGGTCCCGTATGGTTCATGCTTGATGATTTAACAGGTCTAAGATAGCACTCTGAGTCGGACTTCCAGCTGTGAGTCGTGAGACGACCAACATCGCGGGACGAACCTAGATAGACTGGCGCAGGATCGTGTTGAGTGGCATGAGTTTGGAGGCCTATACCTACTAGGGGGTGCATTTCGAAATTTCGAAATTTCGTAGTTTCGAAATTCGTAGGATTTTTTGGCCATTTTTCAATTTCGAAATTGGAGGACTCAATTTCGAAATTTCGAAATTTTTGGTTTCTATGATTTAACCACGGAAGAAATAATAATATGGGTACCTTGTATACCAATACCTCATTATAATACCCCCCGACCAGTGCTGAAGCAGCTCTCTAGCTGCAACAAGTAACCGCCTGAGGAGGTTTCTCAAAATGCTGGATGCCTTAACTGTTTTAAGAGCTTATTACCAACCACAGGAAAATATATTACAGCGTGCCACAGACCCAAAGTTCCTATACATACGCATATAGGTAATTTAAAAAAAGTCGTGTTTTACATAATTTGATTTTGCAAAGGTTTTTTTTTATGTCGTCCATATAAATCAACGTAAAATCACAGAAAAAAGTTAACCGGATAGTAACCGGATACTAAATAAACACTACAGATACAGCTATATTATGGGGATAAAAAGATGAATCAGGATCTCGTGAAGTCAAAATCTACAGCTGGCTTCAAAACCGTAACAGGGAAGGGAGCCGGCGCTCACTTAATGGACCTCTTATGCATATCAATAACGCTAGGAGAACACAGCTCCATATTCTAATGTGAATGTGTAGCAAGAGCCCAGAGAGCTGTACACAACAGAGGAATCAGCGACGAAGGCGTACGTATTCTCTTTGACAGCGCTGCCAAACTCAGATCCCTGGAAGGTAACAGCTGCAAGTCCATTCTTGTGTACGAATGTCACTTAGCATTAGAAAAGATAAGAAAGACCAAGAACAGGAGCATCATTCAGTGGATCAAGGGATATAGCGGATTACTAGGAATGATGACGCCGCTCATGAATTGACACGCAGGGCATTGCCCTTTCTACCTCTGCCATTCTCTTTGCTCCAGATATGGACTAGGCTCAGAACAATAGATATGCATAAAGAGTGACGACACACCTGTTTGAGTGCAGACAAGCCAGAGCGGCGCTTCCATTTATATAGATATCACCGACGCTAACAAATCGCTTCCTTTACCTAAATAGATTGGACATGCATATCCTGGTGGGAATATTAAAAGGAAGGGACACTGCTCACTAAATAAATAGTTATTCAAAATTGGACATCGGACAATCCTCTTTGCAGAGGATGTCTCAGCGATGATGAAACAGCTGCCCAGGTTATCCTTGAATGCAAGCGAATAACAACACAATGAACATAAATCCACAACTTGCCGAGGTCATTCCGCGAAACCTGTGAAGAATGAAGATCTCAGGAAGATTCTGCGCTTCGGGATGGAGTAAGGCTGGCCATGCTAGCAAAATGAAGAACACGTACTGGATCAAACTGAGTCCGAACACGGAACCGCTTAGTTCGAGTGGATGGAATATCCACAAGGTAAGGCTGGTAATGCGCCGTACGCCTACTAGTCCTGGAGTGGAAGGGAGATGGTGGAATCAAGTAGTGAAGTTCGGAGAATCAGTCTCCGAAATGTAACCTATGAAAGATCGATAGGCAAGCGACATTGGGACGGTGTTCAAGACTTTGGACCTTAGTTTCCTCAAGGTACTGCTCGCCATTAGGTCTGAATTCTATCGAGTCTAGCTAGAGCCGCTAGCTGATACTTAGCCGAACCGTCCCAAACGTGGCAGAAATACTCAATACCGGATCGAACCCGTGCTTGGTATAACGATACAAGCTGTCCCGGTGTAAAGTATCGCTGAACCTTGTTTAGGATTCCTAGCTTCATGGCTGCTATTTTAGCCTTCGACTCAATAAAGACACCAAAGTTAAGAGTTGGTGTGAGCGTGACACCGAGAAGCTCCAGTTGATCCATTATAGGTACACCGGTACATCTCGGAAAAAAGGAGCCTGGACTAACGGATTATGTTTAGCAGAGTTAAGATATGCTTGTGTTTTGGTGGCATTGGAATCGACCCGATTGGCCTCGCCCCAATCTGAGACTACCTTCAGGGTCAAATTGGCTGGCTCTGGCGTTAGACAGGTACCTGTCTATCACGGTGCTGTCGTCTACTTATCTAATAATACCGTTCTGGGTCTCATTGCCAGGCTTCAGCGATACGAATGGGAGGTTGCTTCGTCACTGCTATACGCGCAGTGCAAGCGCCTCGGTGACACTTGATGTAGTAAAATTGAAGAATTTTAATAATTTTTATATTTAGATAAAGGAAATCACTTTTCCGGCTCTAACTCTATCTGTAAAGAAAGGGAGTTACAGATCTCATCATCATCAGAGAATAAAAGTAAAATTTTCTGTCCGAATTTCGAAATTTCGAAATTGAGCTTCCGAATTTCGAAAGCCAGTTTTGAAATTGAAAAATATCGAAATTGGACCCCCTAATACCTACCCATCTATTTATATATTATCTAATTCAGCAGTTTGGGATGCAAACCCGTGCTCTTTGGCTTTCGTTTTTCAATGCCTCAGAATTAAAATTTGTTTTGGTTGTGTATTATTTAATTTTTCAATGGATGTTATTGTGTGAAAATGAATTAGAGTGAGTGGGGGGAAGATGAAAAAAGGGGTAAGACAAAAAGTCTTCAATAACACCAGATTTATAGTACTTATTACAGTGCTGGCAACATCGTTAGGGCCACCAATTTGTAACTTATCACAACTCAGTCAGTGGTTGCGGCTGAGAACGCCTGGTTGTATGTAAAGTGCAATTTTCTAAGACAGTGTATTTTTCAGGATTCACAAAAGTGATTTCATCTTGCCCCGTGTCTTGTAAATTAAATTACAAGGCAGGTACGAGTGTTTAATTGAAACATCTGCCTATTATTTTTTGTACATATTTATGTAATTATTACTAAATCTCTCTATTTCTCGTATTTTGGAATTTATTTCAACTTTTCATCTTTCCCCATTTACATTTAACGGGGTAAGACAAACATATCAAAGTCTTAATCTTGACCCTTTTTCAGATTTCATACTAAAAGCCAGATATCCTCAAACTGTATCTTTGTGTAAGTTTCAGCAAGAAAAATAAGAAATAAAAAAAAATTGCTGAAAGTAGTAAAACAAAAAATAACAAGAATAGGGTATGCTAAGAAATGTGAAATTAAAAAAGAAATCCAATAGAAAAAGAAAATACTTTAAAAATTACAAAACAAAAAAATAAAGAATTATTTATGGTGATAAAAAAAATATTCATATGGGTTTCATGTGAAATAAAAAAAGTTTTCAGTTTTTATATGATTTTTCATTAATAGAAAATATTTTTTTTTCTTCAGTCAAAACTTATGCAAATTGGCTGCAAAGTTTGAGAATCTCTTCTTCAATCTTCCCCCAGTGGGGTAAGTTCGGAATATATTATATTTTTAAATTTGTTATATCTTTGTTAAAAATAGCTATTTTGGCACTACAGTCAGTTACAACTTTTTAAATTACTTAACACTATAGACTTAGGACCATAAACATTGCCTTAGACCTGCCTAAGACACGTTTTAACGATTTTTTGAGATTTTGAGATTTTTATTCGATCTTACCCCGTCACCTTTTCATCTTCCCCCTGTTTCAATTAAGTAAAAATAATATTTTTAATTACAGTTTTCTACTTTTTGGACAGCTTTATCAGGCTGTTATTGACATATTATAAAAATCTAGTCTTTACCCTTTAATTATGTCTAATTTAATTTTAGCTAAAGTTAATATCTATTCTTCTACATGGATTCAAAAACAACACTGACCATCTCATCAAAAAACCGTTCGATCTTGCCCCCACTCACTCTACCTATTTGATTGATTGATTTGGGCATACTCAATTTATTACCAAACTTCTCATAGAGTCCACAGGTGATCGGAGGCTGGCTTCTATTTCACTCAACGACTGATTTGTTGTCGACTGTAGTTGTTTTACTGTTGCTATACTTAACTGTGGCCTACTTAATATTGTAGGACTTTGCAGATTTTCCCCCTTCCCCCTCGGGAGGGAGGTACCTACAATGTACCAACGTAAAAGGGTCGATATTGTAGTAAGTACCTATGGGTTGTTGTACATTTCAATTCAAAACTCGGTTTTGTAGGCTCTCTTGAATATTTATAAAAAATAAGAAAAGATTTTTTAATTTTTATTTTTAATTTTGTTCGTAAATACAGTTGAGATAACACAGAGAGTCTGTCTTCCGCTAGCAACCCTATCGTACTGAAACACTCGTTTTTAGTGCTAAATAAATATAATGCTGGCTGGACCATTGGCACAATCATCTAGCTAGCCCCAAGCTAAGCAAAGCTTATGTCATGGGTAGGTACTTCATACATGACTGATATACTTAATACAATACATTACATAGATTGGAAATTATTTATTGATCCGTTCAGTAGTTTTGTCTTGAAGAACTGAGAAACAACTAAGTAGGTAGGTACCTACTTTTATTTTTCCATCCAAACTTTCGCAAGTCATACTGATGAAATCTACAATAAAATAGGTATGTTTTTGATCCCTCAAATCAGTTCCCATGATATAAAAAAGTGGTAATGCGATAAAGGTTATTTATAGCAGGACAGGATATATGTTTTTCATCAAAATTCAGAAATTGAATAATACTCCCAGAATAATATCCCAAATGGGTAGTAATGTAAAAACTACGACTTACTACTTACTACTTTACTTTGTGGTTTATTTAAACCGAGTAAACCAATCAATAAAAAAATCCATAGATAGATCCTTTATCAGCCTTTTTAAACAGCCAGAGGTTAATTTTTACCTGTGTTATTCTAGATCCCTATACTAGCTACAAATTTAATATAAGTTAAGTAGTTACGAGATACCTATGGTTTCACAAACATTCACACAGATTTTCACATTTATTGTATGGTTTTACTACTAGGATAGTTTTCGTTTATAAATAAAAAACTTCGCAATTGATTCAATATTTTTATTAAAAATGTTTTGTAACATCATTTTCAGTCTAAAATCTATATTGTATAAAAATTAAACAGGTAACCTTATTTTAAGTAATGGATGACTAGTGGAGTATTATGTTTTAATATTTAGCACTAGTATCCCAAGAAATAACTATATATACTTACTTATGTACTAGATCTGAGATTTAAATTATTTTTCTTATAGTAAGGTAAAGCATAATAGTTGAATAGCTAAGTGAGGTAACTTAAATGAACCACTTAAATGAAATTCAGTTGATGTAAATGACTTACTTAAAAGAAAATTTAATGGTTTCTATTTTTTTCTATTGGTCGATGCAACGCGTGCCGCTCTAGCTGGTGAGTATCTGGCTCAGCGCATCAGCATTGTCACACATCGTGGTAATGCAGACAGTGTCTTGGAAACTTGATGACTGGTATTGACATGGACTTTACAGGACTTTAAAGAGGTATTACACTACACGTTATTCAGGGCCCTAACTACCGGGCCCTGAATATCGTCCGGGTCCGGGTCCGTCCCTTAGGGACCCTAAATCTTATTACACCACTCTTGGTTAGGGTCCCTGAATACCGTGTAGTGTAATACCCCTTTTAGGAGACCTCATGAAATTTAAATTACATTTGTAAAAAAGGAAATAAAATGTACCTACTTTGACGTTTTGTTCATTTGAATCTTATTTAAAGAACTGAACAACCTTTAACTACCTTCTTAGTTTAACATAGTTAAAACCAAAATATATTAGCAACTGCATTTAATTACAAGACTTGAAACCCGTCATTGGGTTTACTTATATATAACCGCCTTAATACTAAAAAATATACTAAATAAAATATTAAATTCACTTACAATTAATATTGAAAAATATTGCTTGTCATACTTTGAGTAAAAAGCACCATTATCGGCAGATACAACGTTACATTTTGAGAAACAAAGATGGCGCTGCACGTACATAATATACGATGCGTTTTTTATGCATCAAAATCTCTTCATCTTTAACCGCGTTGCATGTTTTTGCGGTGAGTTTAAACTCACCAAAAACATGCAACATATAGTGCTTATGGTCCAGATGAAGCGAATGTGAACGAGTGAAAGCGAACGAGTGAGATTCGACGATCGGTACCACACGTTCACTTGCTCTCGCCACACCAAACGAACGCATGTGAACCCCAGCGAAAGCGACTGCACGACCGAAGGCGATCGAAGACGCTCCCTTGCTTTCGTCCACGCTAGTGCTTTCGCGTTCGTTTGTTTGCCTTCGCTCGCTCTCTTTCGCTTAATCTGGACCCAGCATTAGAATGCATCGTAACGTTCTGATAAAGATGACTTAGAGATAACAGAGAATGTAAAAAAATAGGTACGAGTATATAAAAACGGGACCCGCGTCGCGTCTTCGGTGCGACTCGACTGCGACAGGAAATGAAATATAACTACAACTTGTAGTTTGACTAATCTATTAATACACACAAACAAGTCTCGTTATTAATGTGCATACATATACGGCTTAGCAACGAACCGTGTTTGTTTTTGAAGAACATCAACATTTTAATCGAGTGAACCCTAAGGCTGTCGGCCGCTAACAGTTTGTCTACTGAGAACACAGCCTTAATCACCACTGTGTCTGACTGTGTGTGAGTGACCTATTCGCTAAATATTTTAGTTAATTTACCCGCTTATATTAATAACAAGTACCGTTTAGACTTAACTAATTAGCCTATACATATTTAAAGATCATATCGTTACTCATGTAATGGCTCATACATTATAAGTACAAATGCATTGATAAAGATTATTGACGGATCAATATTCTGTACTGAATGAGATTCACTGATAGTTATGTGTAAAGCAGCCTTAATCTTAAATCTTTAAAGGCGTGTTATTCCTTTCCATTTTTAACTACAGCTACATTAACCAATTTACCATCTTCATTTACAACATTCAATGTTTCTGGTAGATTTTTGGCCAACACTCCATTATTGCACACTGCTTCTAACCCACCTGGCAAATTATCAATTGCTAGCTGTACCTCGTCTTTCAAACCATTTTTATCATCACCTTTATTCACGCCACAGAGATTCCTAGCCAGGTTACTTTTAACCTCGCCTGTTTCATTATCAATCCCTAGCTTTCCATCATGAACGAAAACCTTATTCAGTTGACCTGAGAGATTCTTTTTCGCTTCGTTCGTAACTCTGGTTATTCTAAGATCTTCCACTGTTACGTCTCTAGGAAGGAAATAGCACAGCCGATGCCAGAACCTTGGGTCGTTCTCTCCGATCCAAGTGTTTAGGTTCAGATAAGATCGCACCGTGTCCGATATGTCTTTGCTTTTCGGATCTACATCGGTGCGGAGTATAACCACTGCCCGTGTGCGTTGGTCTACTTCTGTTTGCTTGTAAGCAGCTCTCATTTCTTCGAGACACCACGGAGATTTGAAATACGCTTGTGAAGCTACAATGACTGTTCGTCTAGAGTCGGCTACAGCTCTGTATATTTGTGTCATAATGTCTTCTCCGGGTATAAAGTGTTTCGTGTGAACGCAGACCTCATATTTCGCTTCCATGAACGATAATAGCTTCTGTATTACGTAATCTTCGTCCTCATGGCAATATGAAAGAAAGATATCGTATTTCTTGCTACTGTCTAAAGCATTTTCATAATTGAAAAGACCGAACGTCCATCCTTGATTGTAAAGCCATATTTTTATTTCTAGATTGTATTTGTAGACTAGAATCACCAATACAGCAATTAGAAGACCTATCATTGAGATAGAGACTGCAATTTTAGTGGACGTGACTACATCACACAATTGTGGTACTGAAATGTTTTCTACCAGGTCACCCTCGTGGCAAAGTAGACTTGAGTAATCATATATCTTATCCTTATATTTCTTCAAGTTAGCAATGTCAGTTTGACCTGCGCATGTACATTTAAAATTGTTATTGGATAAATTGAAAGTTAGGTTACGAGATAGCAACTCTTTTGGTATACTTTCTAGTTTATTATAAGTCAAATCAACATACGTGATGTGGTCTGGTATATTCGGAACATCTTCCAAAGCCAGATTAGATAAGCTAAGATTGGTTACAAAGTTAGGAATAGTTTCAAGTTTGTCTATTGCTTTTAGTTTTAGAAGCATACCGTATTGTGTTGTTATTTCCTGGTCAGTAAAATTATAGTCTTTTATTTTATTTGGATCTGGCAGATTGGTTACAACTGCATCACAAACACATTCAATCATATTTCTAGAGGGACGAGTGAGGCAATCGCAGTTCTTAGGCGCATCTGGCAAACCGCACGTCAGGTTATCTAAGGAGATAGAATTTCTAGCTTCTGCTATAGATATAAGAGGAACCCCTTGTAGTGACTTGGGTTCACTGCAACTAGCATCAGACAAGCTGTATTTGAGATTGTTTAACTCTTTAAGCATCTTAAAGTTTTTACAATCACAGTTGAAAGGGTTATGGCCGAGCAGAAGGGTGCAGTCTGGTTTTTGAAACATACTTGGTTGTATGCTTGTTATTTGATTGTAGCGAAGGTCAATAGTTCCTCTGGATAGGAAATTGATCTGTTCCCACTGAAACAAAACAACGAAAGTCTTGGATAAGGTATCAGGTAGGTACGTATAGCTCTGTTAAAGAAGCACACGCTACATAAAATAAATACGACGCCTGTAAAGGACAGACAAGCAGACAAGTTAGTAACAGCCAACCTTTGAAAAAAGCGCTTTTGAAAAGTGATTAAGTTATTTCATTACCATATATTATGAATACATACGATATTTTATGAACAAAGATTTAAGACTTGAGTGAATTGTATAAAGAATGTACTTAATGATTTGGGTAGGTATCTGTAATTTCTCTAAGGCTTAGAAATAATATTACACGTAAGAAGTGAAGCCAAAATAATGCGACATAACCTATAGGTAAATAGGTACATTTTCCTATTCGTATAGGTACCTACGATCATTATTTTACCTAGGTATTTCTGTTCTAGTTACATTTTCACAAATGGGATCACCAATCTTTATCTGTTTATAAAGATTGGGATAGAAATGTCATGTTGCCAGCTTCGATCATAAATATTTTCCGAACTTACCGTCAGTGCTGGTATTTTGTTATGCGATAGATCCAGGTTTTGCATCTGTGCCATGATAACGAGGAAGTCATCGCATATGGCAGTCAGGTTGTTGTGGCTCAAATTTAGAGTTTGTAGCTTATCTAGGCGATGTAATGGTGAATCGAGCACTGAAACAAGGCGGTTTATCAGTCATCCATCAGTTATCTAAGGCGTCACCAGAAAGAGTTATTATTGTAAACTAGCAGTGCCCCGAGGTTTCACCCGCGTAATTCCCGTTCCCGTGGGAGTTTCGGGATAAAATAAAGCCTATGTGTTATTCCAGACTATCTATCTCTGTGCTATAATATTTCATCCAAAATCGTTCAGTAGTTTTTGAGTGAAAGAGTAACAAACATCCATCCATACTTACAAACTTTCGCGTTTATAATATTAATAGGATACGAGCTGTAATTAGTCGTTTCGTATAATAATATGTACCTATAAAAAATCAAGGAATAGAAAAAATTAAAACCAATATCTGGCTCAGCGCATCAGCATTGTCATACAGCGTGGTAATGCAGCCAGTGTCTTGGGGACGCACAGACTGGTATTGACATGGATCAATCGAGCTACCTTTAGACTGTTTGCAACCGTCTGCAGTAAGTTAAAATAATACTTACAATTATAGTTTTTAATAACTTTTTCTCCATCCTTAAAATGACTAATGACCTCACACTCGAAGTTTAGTTGGTTGTATGAAAGGTCCAAGGTCTTCAATGAAGAAATGCCAATGAAGATCTGTTCTGAGATACTTTGAAGGCCGTTACGAGCTAAGTTTAGCTTTTCCAGCTTTCCGGTCGTGGAGAAAGGACCCCTGAAAATATAAATTATTTATTTTACAATCAATTCCACAAGTTACCTATAAGCTTAGAAACATGATGTAACTAAGTATAATAATTTGTATGTAAAAACTAAAATAAAGTAACAAAATATACTTAATTCTTATATAGTTATATATATATATAATTATTAAAATAATAAATAAAATTATAACACCTAATATTAAAATGATAATTAATAAAATTAAAAATAATATTAAATAACTTTTTCATACTATTCGAATGATAATAATACACTACATAGTATAAAACAAATTCGCTTTCTCTGTCCCTATGTCCCTTTGTATGCTTAAATCCGCAATGGATTTTGATGCGGTTTTTTTCATAGATAGAGTGGTTCAAGAGGAAGGTTTATACGTAGGTATAATAAAACCGTGCGAAGCCGAGGGGGTCGCTAGTACAAAATAAAATTCATAAATTTAACATTCATTCATCAGTCATCATTCTCGAAAAACCTCAAGCATGCTAGACTAGAGTGGGTATTAAGGCTTAAACCTAGCATACCTAAACTTTTTTAATGCATCTGTAGTAGTTTCATTTTGTCTAGTTTAGGAAGAGATACGAAAACAGAGTTTGGTGGCCACTAAAGGCAAAGGTCAAATCCCATCGATAAATTCTTGTATCTAAATAGATAAAAAATATTTTTCTTACTCGTAAATGGAGCTGGTATTTGCAATCTGGTCCTGTAGTTTGTTCTTAGAAAGAGAAAGCACTTTTAGGTTCACCAAGTCTTCGAAAACGTGATCAGGCAACAATCTGAAAAGAATTTTGATAAATTAAACAAAAAAATACAAATACATAAATACAGGGTGGCCCATTACTTATCTACTATCACCACTTCTTTATTAAGTAAAGAATGATGATGATGATGATATTAAGACGTTTATCATTTCATCAGACTCCACGTTTGTAATATTACACATTTGTGATATTACCTACAGAAAAAATGTCTTGATAATTTTAAAATATCGGAATTCCCGAGGCATATTCATCCATATTAACCTATCGCTTGAGGTCATTGATCCTAAATCATTCTATCTACTCTGACCTTGGCTAATTACATAATTAAAAAGTTTTTTATTTAAAGATAACTCCCTTTTTATAAGGATTTCTTTATAGTAATCCTTTTGAAAATTATATCAGGAAAATGTAATCAATCCGTTACGATCGCGGCGCTCTTGTAAGCGAAGTACCTACATTTCAAATAAAACTGACCAAGCACGAGTTTACTCTACATGGACGGTTCCGTATCATCGAACAGAGCTATTAAAAAAAGCAATCAGGCATCATGTTGCGATGTTATTATTTGGAAGACTGACATAATTTCAATTATCTACCTACTACGGCTCAAGAGGTACAAAGCATTGGCAAAAGTAGAGCAAAGAAAGCAAAATAATCACGTTTTTATGTATATAAAAACAAAATAAATTTCACAATTAAGGGCCCAATTTCATGTCACGATCACCGATGTTGAACAACGCTGTAACGTCGGACGCGGTCATTACTTGGATGGGTGACCACGTCATGTTGGCTTTTACGTGTTATTTGCGGCAAAAGTAGTGCAACTGTGTCTATACTATCTACCTCTTAGGGTGACAAATCTAAATCGAGCTGTGCTGTGCTGTACTGCGCTGTGCTATGTTTGGTCAACTCGCTCGTCTAATATTTTAATGAGGATACAAACTAACCATGCTGTGCTGCGCTGTGTGAGGCTACGCTGTTTCTATTGACCAAACATAGCACAGCGCAGTACAGCGCAGCAAACCTCGATTTAGATTTGTCACCCTTATGCTGGTGCTACATTAGTGGGCGAAGATTCGTATTGCGTTAGCGCGACAAACACATCGTGTTCGGGCATAGGCGATGTTCTTGTCTACACTACATTAAGGCGGGCAAAGATACGCGTCGAGTTGACGCGATGCATTCATGCCGGATTGTGTTGTTCAGTTCCATGGAAGACACTAAATTGACGTAGGTGTAGCCACCCGAGCCCGAATCCCTTTGATCCGTGCCAGTTTAGCGACAGCTCCCCGATACTACATCGTCTTCGGCCGAATACTACGAGGTGACACGATGTACCCGGCCACATTTATCGCGTTATCACGATTATTCGCTGTAGTCCGCTAATGTAGCCCCAGCATTACGAGTACATTTCATGAAACACAAGTCACTAACAGACGAATTCACAAATAGCTGAGGCTTCGGTACAGAACCTTAAAAAATAAATAAAATAATATAAAATAAGCCTTAGTTGCTGTTTGATTTTTAAATTCGGTAAGTACATAGAATTGTATTTAGAAAAATAGAGGTAGAAAACATAAATATTAAACTTAAAAACCAAAAACTCAAATCATATTCTCGGCATGTGGTTGATTTCTCCTCTTAACAGCTTGTCTTTTACAAAGGCCTCCTCTAAGTCTTTCCATTTGTTTCTATTCTTTGCTATACGTAGCCATATAACAATACGAACAATACGAAGAAACACTAAAAAACAAACCAAAAAATCTACAGAATCTTAAAAACAGTGTCAATTCTGAATTTGGTCTCCTTCAGATCGTTCTCACCTCAATTCGTTATCATCAAGTTTGAGTTCTTCCAGAGCCCTGGTCCCTTTGAACAGATCCTGCGGCAACTCCTGGAGTCCCGCTTCGGAGAGATCACAGCTCTTCAGAGAGAGTAGACCAGACAGAGAGAGGTTCTCTAGCGAGAGGTGATCTTTCTGACTGTACATGGTTATCTCGAGCTGGAATCAAAAAGAAATAATAGATTAAAGAAGAACTTGATATCGTAAAAGAGGAACTATTATCCGTACCTAACCTACATAATATACAGGGTGTAACATTTAAATCGGTCAGTATGGGAAAGTCTGAAACTATAAGATGTACGAAGATATCTTCTTAGGAACCATGTCATCGATTTTAGTTAAAAGAAAAACTGCATTCACTCATTTTAAAAATCTTGTACTCAGTCCGGGAATCGAACCCGAATGTAAAAAATAATGTTAAAAATAAAACTACTTAACACTATTTTTAGGTAGATATCGATTATGTAGTCCTTAAAGAATAAATGTTACTATGCAACGTGATGTCTAAAATTAATAAAATGCATTGTTTTCATATCGTTTATAATAACGACGACCGATGTGGCGGGGTGGGCGAAGGTCCGCCTGCGACGCAGGAGGTTGCGGGTTCGATTCCCGCCTCGGAACAAATTTGTGTACGATCTGCAGAAATTTGTTCCGATGGTCTGGGTGTTTAATATGTATAATAAAAAAAAAATATCTATCTATGTATATAATGTATTAAATATATCAGTTATCTAGTACCCATAACACAAGCTTTGAGTAGCTTACTTTGGGGCTAGATGATGCTGTGTGGATTGTCCAGCATTATTTATTATTTATTTATTTAATAACATAACGTAGGTAATACTACTAACTAGATAGTATAAAACAAAGTCGCTTTCTCTGTCCATATATCCTTATGTCCCTTTATATGCTTAAATCTTCAAAACTACGCAACGGATTTTAAAGCGGTTTTTTTAATAGATAGAGGCAAAGAGAGAAAGAGGAAGGTTTATACGTATAATAAAACCGTGCGAAGCCGGGGCGGGTTACTAATTATATGATAAAATATGTGGTGGCGGTAGTGTACCTCCTATTTTCGCCTTAAGTAGTGTTCATACCTTTTCTAATTTCGTCAGTCCAGTCAAGGTTCCAGTTCTCAGCGTCATAGGTGCTCTGTTTTGTCGCATATCCAGCACTTTGAGGTTAGGATTGTCGGTGAACACGCCAGATGGAAGGTCTTCTATAGGATTGTTCTGAAGCACCAACGTTTCGAGCAGTGGTAGACCTAGAACATCATTATCATTATATTAGTTATAAAATAAAATTCAAAAATTAATTCAAATGTGTGCTGGTGAATATCTGGCTCAGCGCATCAGCATTGTCATACAGCGTGGTAATGCATACAGTGTCTTGGGGACGCTTCCGACTGGTATTGACATGGATCAATTGAGCTACCTTTAGACTGTATGCAACCGTCTGCAGTTAGCTCAATGGTTTCAATTGTATACACCATCTTTTGTTATTAGAGATTCAAATGTTGAATAAATTCAGTTACTAGCATCTTCCCTCGGCTGCGCATAAGTTATTTCTATCGAAACGTTTCAAGACTATTTCTTTCCCATGGGAACTAATTCATGGGATAAAAATTAGCTTATGTGTAACTCCAGGGCTAAGTCTATTTAAAAATTTCAGCCCGATCGTTTCAGTAGTTTTTGCGTGAAAGAGGATGAAATATCCATAAATTCATACATCTATACATCATCGGTTTAGGGAAAAAAAAGAATAATAATATAATAATAAAGTACCAATTTGGCTTGGTAATATTTTTTTTGGCTACCTACTTATAAATACGACTTATTAAAGATACCTATTTATTAGCATGTATGTGAAATAATACAAAGAAACAAAATGCTTAGGTATGCTTGGTATGCAAAATATGTAGAGATATAAAATATAAATTAAGTAAAGTAAAGTAAGTAAAGTAAAGTAAAGTAAAAAATATTTATTCAAGCAAATATTACAAGAACTTAACCTAATACACACTTTCACAGAAAAAGACAAAATCGTTAATTTGCTGAGCGAAATTTAAAAGAAATTTACATTGGCTTCCTCACTAGGCTGAGCCTGTATCGAGGAAGCCAGACTACAATATTTGTTTCTCAGAAAATATGCGCTCGGCTTACACACAGACAGTAGAAAAAAATATAACTTATACGTAAGTATTCACTAGTAAATATTAATTAATAGTAATCACAAGTAAATATTAATTAATAGTAGGTGGTAGATAAAGAGATATAGTAAGGTTACGCAGGTAATTCCGATCACCTCAATACCAACCTTTAAAAGCATCCTTGTCAATAATTCTTATATCATTCTTGAACAGAGATAAATCCATCAACCCTCGAAGACCCTTGAAGGCACCAGACTGTATCTCAGTCAACTTAGCTCTGGATATCTCTAGATACGTTATATTCAGATCGGTGAGGTCTGAAAACGCATCTGCGGGTATGGTGCTAATGCTGTTGGAACTCATCCGGATTTGTTGTAGAGCTGGCAGTTGCTTAAATGCTTCTGTTGGTATTCTAGTGATAGCAGCTGGAAATAGATAAATAAATAATAGGCAATCCACATAACTTCATCTAGCAACAAGATAAGCAGAGCTTCATCACTACATGATATAAAACAAAAACGCTTTCTCTGTCCCTATGTCCCTATGTATGCGCAACGGATTTTGATGCGGTTTTTACGTATAATAAAACCGTGCGAAGCCGGGGCGGGTGACTAGTTCATATTAATATCATATTTGGTCAGTTACATTAACCTTTGCTCCCCTTGGATTCGAGACCCTAGGTCCGTTGGGTACCGAGGCTCTCCGGGTTTTTAAAAAAATATCTGAGCGTCTGGTCGATGCGACGCGTGACCCGAGAGCTGGTGAGTATCTGGCTCAGTGCATCAGCATTGCCATACAGCGTGGTAATGCAGCCAGTGTCTTGGGGACGCTTCCGACTGGTATTGACATGGATCAATTGAGCTACCTTTAGACTGTTTGCAACCGTCTGCAGTTAGCTCAATGGTTTCAATTGTAAGTACTAGTTGTAATTTTTCTATTAATGCTTGTAATTTTCGTTGTTAATAAAGTATCATTCATTTTAACCTTACATATTTCCATAAAAACTTTAATGTTTTACTTTCATGTTTCCTGTTTTAATTTTCCCTGTTATGGTTATTTTTTTACAAACTTTAAAGAAAATTCTTCAATTAACTACTCTACATATAATCCTATATGTATAATAGATATATTATTTTCCACATTATGGCAAAAAAAAATTAACTTAATAGAAAATTGGTTGCGTAGTTTTAAAGATTTAAGCATACATAGGGATAGAAAGACGAAAGTGACTTTGTTTTTTTACTATGTAGTGAGTACTTAAGGATATTTTACCTGAATCAAAGACCATGAATCTTTCCAAACCATCCAGCCCCCTTAGAGTTTCCGTAGTAATCTCCGTCTCCCAATAGAACAGAGAAAGGCCAGTCAACCCTTTTGCGTTTAGGGCCCGCAGAACGCACGAAATGGATTCGTTCAGGCCGCAGTTATAAAAACGCAGCTCTCTTAGTTGACCACCCTTGGCGAAATCGAGGGTTGGTAATGACGTGCAGTCGATAATTTGTGCCTGTAAAGAAGGTTCTTGTAGCACAGATTTCTCTTCAAAGTTGTTACAGGCACCAGTCTTCCCAAAAAGGTCCCAGCAGATAAAAAAATTAAGGTAAAAAAATCAGGTCTCGTGCTTTTTGTTAATATACATAGATTAAAGAAATATAAAATAAAAAAATATGCAATATTTTTTGTCTATTTTACCATTTTTGTCTACAAATATTTATTCAAAACCATATTTATGATTACAACGTGAAAAAAAGCGGGGGAGGGGTCGGCATATACAAAAGGTGGTCACCAAAGGGGGGAGGGAAAATAATATTGTAAAAAATGGGTCACCTATTTATGGGTATGTTCCCTAAGGATTACCTACGCAAAACGAAACCGAAACCTAATAACTATCAATCGTATGCGAAATACTTACATCGCAATAAACATTAGCTACTTTATCCTTATCAGAAGTTTTGATCGTTAAATTCTTTCCTTTATGACAATACTCCTTTTCGTCTCCATTTAAATGTACCAGCCAACAGGGGTTGTCAACCACCGGGCTGTTGTAGTCATCACGGCATGAGGGAATCACCGGGCCGCATTCCTGAGCGGAGGTGAGGACCCATGTAGATATGAGGAGGAGAATCCGCCTGCGGACAAAGAACATTAATTTATTTACCACGTTGACTGCCTGCGATTAGGTATCCCGAGAAGTTATAGCCAAGGACCATATTCATATTATATTGATATTTGTAAAAAAAAGTACACACACTTTTTTTACAAATAAAAATACTAGGTTTAGTGGTCTGAAGGTTCATGATGTTTGTGATAAAAAACGTAGTTACTATGTTTAGTTTGTATTTTTGTAAAAAAAAATGAATTTGTATATTAGTAAAAAAACATTGTTTAATTTTTACTTTTGTAAAGAAATACGGAATTTCATTTGTTTATTTCTAAAAAAATAATAAATAATAGCCCAAGTTATAATATATAATAGCCCAATGTTTAATAAATAATAGCCCAAGTATGAAATCCTTCGTTTTTTATTTCAATTTTAACTTGTGTGCAGTAGTTTTCAAGTAGGTATATCAATAATTTTATAGCACTCCAAGGGGAGTAAATACGTAGGCTCTCTTGAGACCTGCATTTTCGCGCCTATCGAGATTCTCAGCCAAATCTGCCGCCGCACCAACCCTCGCGTATAGTTAGTTTTAGTTCCCTTTCATGAAGAGCGGTGCCTAATGCAGCCAGTGTTTTGGGGACGCTTCCGACTGGTATTGACATGGATCAATTGAGCTACCTTTAGTCTATTTGCAACCATCTGCAGTTAGCTCAGTAGTTTCAATTGTAATCAATTGTTCTAGTTTTATTTTTTTCAAGTTCCTTGATTGTAATTTTCGTTGTTAATAAAGATGATAAGTTAACGTGTAAAAAGCGATACGAACTGTGATTAAATACCCTGTTCGATATGCGAAATCAATTCACATTATACCCATGCGGTTTGGGTATTTCCAACAATTATCTTAGGACATAAATAAATGTAGCAATAAAAAACCACACAATGACCTTATATGAAGATAATTTCTCAATGATTAACGTCATAATCGGTTGTGCGTATTTACTTTTAGGTTCGGCTACATGTCAATCGAAGGTCTCCTGGGTTTTCTATTTTCGAGCGTCTGATCGAAGCGACATGTTTAACCCTCTCTCCTCTAACTCAGGGTTTCCCAACCTTTTCTGCACGGTGCCCCCCGGTTTATAAAAAACTAGATGCGCCCCGCGGCTTCGCCCGCGAATCAGAGTTCTTTTACGAACAAATTTCAGAAATTTATTGCACAACCCCTTCACTCCACTGTTTTGAGTGAAACGAACAAAGGAATTATTTTTTTCCATACAAACTTTACCACCCTATTTAACCCCTCAGAGGTTAAATTTTCCAAATATTAATAGCCTACGACCTATTTTAGGACCTAAACTATCTACCTACGTACCAAATTTCATCTAAATAACTTAAGTAATTACGGAGATTACTTATAACAAACATTCACACAGACATTCCCATTTATTATAATAATAATTATTTTCATACCCCCTGTTTATTTATAGAATGGAAAGCGTTTTATTCAAAATTTTCCAAAGTCAAGAGGTGAAAGTCATCTTTCACAGTCGAATCTGCCTTCCAGCAATTCTTCTTATACATGTTTTGGTAATTGCAGAACATGACCATCCAATTAGTTCTCAATACCACTAATCGATTCCTGGTCATGTGCCCTATTGGTGATTTGCGGTAATATACTGTTCCTTGTTTTAAATCTTAACCAATGAAAACTATGACTTTTAATAGGATTAAGATATCCGAACATTTTTACGCCCCGATCCCTAATTTTCGATGGTTAGTCGTTGAAAACACCACCAACCACCAATGTTTAGTACATGCATATTGTCACGTAGGGAAGAACCTAACTAGTAGGACCTGGTGACCCGAGAGCTAGTGAGTATCTTGCTCAGCGCATCAGCATTGTCATACAGCGTGGTACTGCAGACAGTGTCTTGGGGACGCTTCGATCTGGTATTGACTTGGATCATTTGAGCTACTTTTAGACTGTTTGCAACCGTCTGCAGTTAGCACAATGGCTTCAATTGTATATTACTAGTTGTAATTTGTACATTCCTTGATTGTAATCCATTGAAGTAGGTATCGAATACAAAAACACATGTGAACAGATATAGGTATAACAGAACAGGGAAGCGCATCTGCTATTATGACTGTGTAGGTACATGTGTTATTTACTTATTATCATATCAAACGAGGTCGTCGTGCGAATAAGTACCTATTAGGTATATGTACAATATACATTGGTAACTTATACCTATATAAGTTACCCATCTAACAGCGGCCGGACATTGATAATAACATGACCGCAAAGCAACGCATGTTCGAAAATTACAATTAGGAAGCTAAGCAGAGTTATGTATGATAGGTATAACGAACTGAACGATTGATTTTTGTAAATGCCTTTGTTTAACGTAATTTTAATATTATGTGCCACTTATCCCGCAAATGCTGTTTTTAAAATCAATATGAATCAGTCAAAAACTGACGTAAATTTCTGAAAAAAATGTATGTTTCAGTTGATTATCTTACAGAGTACTTATTCGCTTACATTAACGCAATCAGGTGAACTTCGCTCGATAGAAAAAAATACCAAAGTTGCCTATTTTTAAAAAACATTTTCAATACTGTGCCTAAAATAATAAACCTACTGACCTTATTTTTACACCAATTTTTAGATAAATCATTTTTCTAGTACAAATCGCTGAGGTGGATGTTGTATTAGTGTTATTTTCCTATTAATGATGCCTAAACACCTACAAACCCGCGAGCGGCGCGACGCCCGCGGGCTTCGAAAAATCTTCCTGGCCTAAATCTTCGAACAAAGGGGCCTTATGATAAAATAAGTGGCTAGTGTAGTTAGAGCCTTAAGGCGTCGGAGTTTTGAGACGAAACATACGCAATTTTCCCATAGTGTCGTCCTAATTGGGAGCGATCGTACGATGACACGATGCGTTCTCGTCGTGTGATGAGTTCAAACATACAGATTTCATCAGAGTTGTCCTATTTGAACCTCGCAAGTAATCGTGGGAGCACATAAAATGCTTAATAACGATCGTACGATGCCTTTGATCGTGCGATCATGTAATCAAAGTAACAGATCTCTTTTGAGTGTCCTAATCGGTTACCTACGCGATGCGTTGACGCGCGAGGGGCGTCATCATCGTTGACGGCATCACACGATGGACATCGCGCGATCTATGACACCTGTTAGGTCATGCACGACCACTTTGATCGTGAGATGAAAAACGCATCGCGCCATCGTACGATCGCTCCCAATTAGGACGCTGCCTAAGACTTACTAACACACACACGTACATATAAAATCCTACACACACATGTACATATTCTTCGCCCAGCCATGCATGGCCTCCATGATATTTGAAATTCTCCAGATGTTGAGCCATCGTGAACCTTGAGTCTTTATTTTTGGTCTGGCACTGGTTGCCAAAACAAACAGAAGTGGTATAATAAAGCCAGATAAGGTATTGTTAGAGGCAATACTTATTTGTTGATGGCAACATGTCTCAGGCTTGCATACTACCTGGCCTATGCAAAGTATTATACCAGAAGAACGATAGCTTCTCTAATCATACTATTATAATAAACTAGCGACCCGCCCCGGCTTTGCACGGTTTTATTATACGTATAAACCTTCCTCTTGAATCACTTTATCTATTAAAAAAAACCGCATCAAAATCCGTCGCGTAGTTTTTAAGATTTAAGCGTTCAAAGGGACACTATGACATAGGGACAGAAAAAGCGACTTTATTTTATACTATGTAGTGATGGGAAAGTAGGTATGTGTGAATGTTTGTTATAAGTAATCTTTGTAACTACTTAAGTTATTTAAATAAAATTTAGTATGTAGATAGTTTAGGACCTAGAACAGGACATAGGCTATAAAAACTTGAAAATGTTAACCTCTGAGGGGGCTTAAATAGGTTGGTATAGTTTGTATGGAAAATATTTTTTCCTTGCGTCGATTCACTCGAAACTCGGTATAAATAAACTATGGAGTGAATAATTAAACACGTATTTTTACACAATAACCCCTAGGGAGTGTACAATAAATTAATGAAATTGGTATGAAAAAAACGCTGGTTCGCGGGCGAAGCCGCGGGGCGCATCTAGTATTATATAATTTACAATCAACACAGCACCATCTAGCCCCAAAGTAAGCTACTCACAGCTTGTGATATGGGTACCAGTTATCTGACATATACTTACGCGAAAGTTTGTAAGTATGGATGGATGGATGGATGTTTGTTACTCTTTCACGCAAAAACAACTGAACGGATATGGATGAAATTTGACCCAGATTTAGATTATAGTCTGGAATAACACATAGGGAACGGGAATTACGCGCGTGAAACCACGAGGCGTAGCTAGTTTAATATAATATTTATGCAAGATATTATTTTATTCAATTGTAAATACTAGTTGTAATTTTTCTATTCCTTGCTTGTAATTTTCGTTGTTAATAAAGATTTACTGTTTTATTCGTAGTTTGATTAAATTGCACAATGAACACATTTCTAAATTTGACATATTTTTTCTCTCTAAGAATAAATTCCCCCTTGTTTGGGGGGGACGTTCAACAGTGGACTTAAAAGATCTGCTAAGTAGATACATCGAGACTTTGAAATGAATTTGAAACCCATTGTTATATAATTTAATGGTTTTAAGCCAAATCTTAAATCCATTGTCCAACATGTGGACTTTCCAAGTATTTGGCTCAGGTATTTTGGAAGTAATTTGTAAACATATCACGGACGTGCGACAGAATTCATTGATATTTAAATCGTGAATTAATTCTGATTTAATGACACATTAATTCTATTGGGAATTCCTTCTCTTAAGACTAAGAGAAACCGTGGACCGTGGATTAATCATTTTCATTAGAAAGAATAACATTCATATCCTTTACTAGCGACCCGCCCCGGCTTCGCACAGTTTTATTATACGTATAAACCTTTCTCTTGAATCACTCTATCTATTAAAAAAACCACTTCAAAATCCGTTGCGTTGTTTTAAAGATTTACGCAAACATAGAAACATAGGGACAGAGAAAACGACTTTGTTTTATTTAAACTATGTAGTGATAAAGAAAGAAAGAAGAAAGTAAGAAAGAAAATTATTTATATAACTACATAACTAAGACTACTTTACAATAAAATATAATAAACAAGCGACCCGCCCCGGCTTCGCACGGTTGTATTATGACTATAAACCTTCCCCTTGAATCACTCTATCTATTAAAAAAAACCGCATCAAAATCCGTTGCGTAGTTTTAAAGATTGAAGCATTCAAAGGGACACAATGATATAGGGACATAGGGACGGTAAAGCGACTTTGTTTTGTACTATGTAGTGACTACACAGCAGACATACTACTAAGTACCTACGGGAAACATAGTAAACAAAAACACACACATTGCTGATAGTGAAGAATTCCTCAATTCTCAAATTCAAATCTCCTCCTCCATTCAAACTGGCCTGAGAATGCCGAGTATTCCTACAAAACGTACTCGAGTTCGGTATGCACTCTAGTTAATTTTCGGAGTCTGTACCCAAAGGGTAAAACGGGACACTACTACTACTAAGACTCCGCTGTCTGTCTGTCCGTAACATCAGGCTGTACTGTATCTCATGAACACCGACAGTATAGTATAGATATAGTATAGACAGTTGAAAGAATTACAGATGGGTTTCTGTAGCCGCTTTAACGAAAAATACAAAAAAACAGAATAAAATAAATATTTAAGAGGCCATACAACAGACATGATTTTTTTAGTCTTTTTTATTGTAAACGGTATGTACGGAACCCTTCATGCAATGGTACGACTAGTACTTGGCCGGTATTTTTTAAACTCAACTCCTCATCTAAACTCAGATAATTTCTTAAACCTCCAAAGGGTTTTGAACATCTTTAAGTATTCCTTTATCCTTTTGAATATCATTTAGATTATTTCAACATACATTAAAATAAACACAACAAATTCTTTGAGGAGCGTTCAAGGTAGTGACAGCTTGTATCGTCACTCGTATAAGGAAATTTTGTGAGGTAAGTTCGAGGATTTTTTACAAGCATATTGAAATACATTTGAGGTTGATTCAAGGACGAGGGAACGTCTATAGATATTGTTTTTTTCTATTTATAGGTATATCGATATTTAAGTGTTTTATGTCCTTAAGACCTTAAAGAACTCTTGGGTATGTCAACAAAAACATATTATCATATATATAAATAAAACTAGAAAAAAAGTGATCGTTTTTTTGAGCACTTCATCTTTTTTATAGGTAAAAAGAAGTAGTGGACAAGAAACCTTTACCTTTGTTAGCATTTATTAACCTAACCTCTAGTAATTTTTGCAACTCACATTGAGTTGCGTATACATACATACAATTGCCTTGCCATAATTATATTTCATCAACCAAACTACCTACGGCGTGGACCGGAAAATCTTTAATTTATGTTATTAGTAAAAACATGGTTTTACTACTCGTTCGTGCCAGGATTGAAGAACTACTATCAAATAATAAAACAATTTAAAACTAGTATAACAATTGAAAAAATTGAGCTAATGTGGAACAAATCAACTGCACACAGTCTAAAGGTAGCTCAACCGATCCATATCAATACCAGTCTGTGCGTCCCCAAGACACTGGCTGCTTCCACGCTGTATGGCAATGCTGATGCGCTGAGCCAGATACTCACCAGGATAGGTCACGCGTCGCATCGACCAGACGCTCAGATATTTTTTTAAAAACCCAGAGAGCCTCGGTACCCCACGGACCTAGGGTCTCGACTACAAGGGGAGCAAATGCGTAGGCTCTGTCGAGACTTGCATATTTGCGCCTCTTAGATCCTCAGCTAAATCTGCCGCCGCACCAGCCCTAGTGGATGTCCTTGGAAGATGGGAAGGTGCAAGTGTGTCGACGCATGTAGCGTCCCACACAATGGGCCTCCCCAACTCCCATAGGACTAGTGTCATACCGTCGGCCTCTTAATAACATTACGCAACAGACCATTCGGTTCGAGAATAGCTGGTAAGTTAGCGGTGAAAATGGCTCGCCGGATGATGTCATATTTGAAGTTGAAAATCTACCGAAACCGGTAGAGATATTTGTTGGTAAGCATTTAGAACATTTCTTGGCATAAAGCCATATAAATCCCATAAAGCTGACAGTGGTTAAGTGTAAATTTCTATAAATTTCTCTTCGCTTTGGGGAATACCGGGCATAAAATCTCAAATCCATTCCAGATGTAAATAATGACCGAAGCATGCCCTTGAAGCCAAAGTATACCAAGATTTAAGATTTAGCGTTACATCTAACATCTAATTAAAAAACTGGCTTTGAGAAACCATACAAACACTACATAGTATAAAACAAAGTCGCTTTCTCTGTCCCTATGTCCCTATGCTTATGTTTGTATGCTTAAATCTTTAAAACTACGCAACGGATTTTGATGCGGTTTTTTTAATAGATAGAGTAATTCAAGAGGAAGGTTTATGCGTATAATAAAATCGTGCGAAGCCGGGTCGGGTCGCTAGTTAATAATAAAATAACCCATGAATCACAACTTAATTCATTTCTAAATAGACCGCAGGTTTCCTGTTATCTCGACTAAATTATTTGAGAGATTTAATTTCACCGCATTTTATAATTCGTTATGAGCAATCCTCGTTATAAGCATTTTTATCCACTAGCTAAATAATCTGATATTTTATAGCAAGCCTTTTTAAAGAATAGTTAGTTAATTAGTTAATTTTTAACTATTTGTTTGAAGTCACCGAGAAGTTTGTTGTAGAAGCGTATACATTGCACTTTGTAAGATACATTAACCTTGTTTAATCTAGTTGTAGGCCTAGCGAGTTTATTCTGATTTCTAGTCATCATCATCATCAGCCTATATTAGTCCACGGCTGGACATAGGCCTACCCTAATGAGCGCCATAGCGCCCTGTCTTCAGCTTGACGCATCCAGCATCTGCCAGCAGTCTTTTGCAGATCGTCATCCCACGTCCGGGGGGCGTCTTACACTAGGTGCGTTTGACAGGTCGCGGTCTCCACTCAACCAACGGTTGTCGGTTCCTCGCGAGATATGGCCGGCCTACTGCCACTGCGCTGATTTCTAGTAATATACGGAAAAATTATTTTGCAAGCTAAGGAAGCGACTTAGCGTTTCGATAAACGATATAATACGGCATAAAGCCATATAAAATATAAGAAATAATACGTATAAGCTAATAGCTTTCAAGGACATCCACTAGGGCTGGTGCGGCGGCAGATCTGGCCGAGGATCTCAAGAGGCGTAAATATGCAGGTCTCGACAGAACCTACGCATTTGCTCCCCTGGGATTCGAGACCCTAGGTCCGTGGGGTACCGAGGCTCTCCGGGTTTTTAAAAAATTATCTGAGCGTCTGGTCGATGCGACGCGTGACCCGAGAGCTGGTGAATATCTGGCTCAGCGCATCAGCATTGCCATACAGCGTGGTAATGCAGCCAGTGTCTTGGGGACGCTTCCGACTGGTATTGACATGGATCAATTGAGCTACCTTTAGACTGTTTGCAACCGTCTGCGGTTAGCTCAATGGTTTCAATTGTAAATACTAGTTGTAATTTTTCTATTCCTTTGCTTGTAATTTTCGTTGTTAATAAAGCTAATAGCTAATTACATTTAATTATGGAAAAGGGGGCGTATATCCTCATACTTAGAAACATCCTACCTACTATATAGTCACTACACTACATAGTATAAAACAAAGTCGCTTCACGCTGTCTGTCTGACCCTATGTATGATCTTTAAAACTACGCAACGGATTTTGATGCGGTTTTTTTAATAGATAAATTGATTCAAGAGGAAGGTTTTAATGTTCTAAATGCTCTAAGAATACACCCGTGTGAAGACGGGGCGGGTCGCTAGTATAATATAAAACTAATCGTACCTAATATTTTTAGAGAAAAGGATACGATTATATTTTAAACTAGCGACCTGCCCCGGCTTCGAACGGTTTTTTTATACATATAAACCTTTCTCTTAAATTACTCTATCTATTAAAAAAAACCGCATCAAAATCCGTTGCGTAGTTTTAAAGATTCAAGCATTCAAAGGGATATAGGGACATAGGGACAGAAAAAGCGACTTTGTTTTATACTATGTAGTGATTTTAACGATCTACCAACCTTCTACACATCGTCATAAGAATAAGAACAGATTAGAAGGGAAACTTCGCTCCGAACGCGCTCAAGGTCACGATATTAGCCTACACGATTCTGCACGTTAAACGTGCAGTAGGGCTGTCACAGCCGGCGACGCCGCTCGCGGATTTTAATATTTGTATAGGTTAGGTACCTACCTCTATAATATGACGTCATGGTCAAGTTATTGTGGTGTGATCGGTTGTAACAATAAAAGATAATGCATATTATATGACAATACATACCCTATGTAAGTAATATTTTCTAAATATAATTGTGTTTTAGTAGGTTCCTATCTAACTAATTAGGTAGGTACCTAATCAAAGGAACGTGAACATCGTTCGTTGACCTTTTCTCACTCGCCTCGCCTCGCGACGACGACGACGGCGCGGCGACGGCGGGGCGCGGCGGTACAATGCAGTAGCAACCCTGACAAAACGCCTGGACGACAGAGGGGCGTAACGAGGTGAAGGGGGAAGTAGGTATATAAATGGCGGCATTTGGGACTAGATCAAAGAAGAGTCCTTTCTACGTAGTTATTATTTATTCTTATGACATCGTGTCGAAAAACGTTTAAAAAGTTGCGAAAACCCGTAAAACCTAGAATGTCTCATTCTTACCACAGAATAAATAGACAAATACCACAGAAATCTAAAATTATTTAGATTTCTGTGACTAAGATAAAACCCATTTTAATAAAATTTAAATACCTACGAGACGACTTTTGTGGCGTAGCGCCTAAAGTCAGTACCTATGCGCGATGGTTCGAATTCCGAATCGGGACTATGTTTATTATTATGATCGGATTAAAATTAAAATCCGGGTGAGTTCTGTGGTTATATCGAAAAACTAGGATCTACCCGCTTCACAATCGTTATTTCTATGGAAACGGTTGAAACAAGGCTAGGTATTTCTATCCCATGAACACCTAAATCACTATCACTACATAGTATAAAACAAAGTTGCTTTCTCTGTCCCTATGTCCCTCCCTATATCCCTATGTCCCCTTGTTTGCTTAAATCTTTAAAACTACACAACGGATTTTGATGCGGTTTTTTTTAATAGGTAGAGTGATTCAAGAGGAAGGTTTATACGTATAATAAAACCGTGCGAAGCCGGGGCGGGTCGCTAGTCAGAAATAAAAAACATTTCCTGTCTACTGTTTATATTATAAACTAGCGATCCGCCCCGGCTTCGCACGGTTTTATTATACGTATAAACGTTTCTCTTGAATCACTCTATCTACTTTAAAAAAAACGCGTCAAAATCCGTTGCGTAGTTTTAAAGATTTAAGCATTCAAAGGGACATAAGGATATAGGGACATAGGGACAGAAAAAGCGACTTTGTTTTATACTACACTAGCGACCCGCCCCAGCTTCGCACGGTTTTATTATAAGTATATAAACCTTCCTCATGAATCACTCTATCTATTAAAAAAAACCGCATCAAAATCCGTTGCGTAGTTTTAAAGATTTAAGCATTCAAAGGGACATAACGACATAGGGACAGAAAAAGCGACTTTGTTTTATACTATGTAGTGATACGTTGTGATAATTGATTAATTAATTACCTACCTACTTATGTAGGTTATGGAATGAATAGGTATATATAATAATCTGTATGTACCTAACCTGTCTTGGTTAAGCACCGAACTAACTAACCAACTATAATTATAAGATTTTATATCTTTTATTTATTATTCTACGAAATTGGTACTTTTTATGCCGCATCGTATAATGTAGCTACTTGACTCGATAGGTATGTATATATCTACCTACGTATCTATGTACATATCTATACTTACATACTTACCATAAGGTAATTCTTTTCTGTACAGGGTGGTGCAAAAGAACATAACCTGAAGAGTTTTTCGTGGTTTTTTAAAACGTTGTATTATTTTCCATTGCATGAATGTAGGTACAAAGTTCTTAATAATATCTAATTAATGTAAAATACCTATCATACCTTACCTATTAAGGTGTGCAAAAATAACTTCTAAGTATCTACAATACCTACCTATCACCCAAGTTTACTATTTGAAAGGTTTAAGTTTGAAGACATATTTATTTATTTATTTGAAAAAACAGCATTACATCATTACAGGTTTTTTTTTATCCCTAAAGCGATGTAACATGTAAGTGTCAATGTACTAATCTAAACATTTTGTTTCTATAACTACCTGTGCTATTTGTAGTAGTTTCGGCAGGTTATTGCGTTTGTTATTATGTTTTATTTTAATAAATACTTTTATAAAATACGAACGAAAATTAAGAATCACTACATAGTATAAAACAAAGTCGCTTTCTATGTCCTTAGTCCCTAAGTCCCTTTGTATGGTTAAATCTTTAAAACTACGCAACGGATTTTGAAGCGTTTTTTTTTAATAGCTAGAGTGATTCAAGAGGAAGGTTTATAAAAACCGTGCGAAGCCGGCGGGTCGCTAGTAATAGAATAAAACAATAAGTAAGTAGTAAGTTAATTTATATCAAAAGGGAGTCAATAATTTCTTAAAATTCGAATAGGTATTCTAGCAGCAATGTATAGATAATTGACAGAATTGATTCCTAATATGTTTGACTCTACCGATTGGGGTCATAATCCCAGATTAATAATATAGTACCTACTAGTAGTAGTACCAAGTGGTCATAATAATACAAGGTGTTCTTTTTTATGATTATACATATTGTGGGTTAAATTATCGGATAAAGCCAGTAGGTATGTATTTCAAATATTTTTTTGCACTGTTTAGTAACATTTGCTATCTTGATTATTTATTGCACGCTATACTGGAAGAAATACTACATTGTTTTAAGAACATACCATCTTTTCTTCCTTACAAGAGTTACAAGTACCTACCTAGAAAAATAAAGATCTTAAACTATTACGAATAAGATTATAAACACTAGCGACCCGCCCCGCCTTCACACGGTTTTATTATACGTAGAAACCTTTCTCTTGAATAATTCTATCTATAAAAAAAAACTGCATCAAAATCCGTTGCGTAGTTTTAAAGATTTAAGCATTCAAAGGGACATAGGGACAGAAAAAGCGACTTTGTTTTATAATATGTAGTGATATGGCTAATTAAGTACCTAATCTAATTTTCAAATTTTCAAATTCGGTTTAAATAAACTACAAAATAAATAATTAAACATGTATTTTGTATTTTTTAAAAACAACCCCTAGGGGGTGTGCAATAAAGTTCTGAAACATGTATGAAAAAAATATATGGTTCGCGGGCGAAGCCGCGGGGCACAGCTAGTTTACAATTAAAATTACTAACCTAAGTCACAATTGGCATGTTTTTGTTGTTATAAATTGAACTTTACTTTTATTCGGTTAACTGAATATTACGGTTAACGGCCTTTCAGTTAACGTGAGTTTGTTTTGAACCACCCTGTACAGTTATTTGTACTGCTATACCTAACAATCGAGACGAGCGAATCGCTTTGCGCCATACCGGATTCGCAGAAGAAGTTTGATGTTTACGATTACTGTACTTACCTCATTCTTAGAACACAAATTATCACTTCTTTGCACTAAAAATCCATATTACACATTATTAAGTGGGTGTTAATAACACGAAACACACAAATGAACTTCGAAACACTTTAAATGATACTTTAGCGAGTCACAACAAAGTTTTTTTTATTTTAAATGAACACGCGTCATCATAAAGAATGCGCAACTAAGACTGGTTTAACTTGACGGAGTTGACCACTCGCTTGTGTTGCCATCTGATTTATCTGTTTTCCCGTGTTTTACCGAAGGATAAACGATATCACTAAACACATCCATCACACATCGGGAAATAAATATTCAGCTGTTTATGTCTGTCAAAAAACAAGCAATGACGGGAATCCCACATCGCGTTGAAAGTTTATCGAAGAATTTTATACGTCATAAAATGTTTTATTATAAAAAGTATACTAACTTATTTGCAACAACGAGCAAATAAAGCATTTTAATAGGTCATATCGACGACTACCTACTCATTCACGGCACAGTGTTAAGCTGTTTATTGTGTAGGTTATCTATCTATAAAATATAACGTAATTGAATGATCTGAATTCCACAGTTATTTTAATAATAATTTTAAGGTCCATATTATGGGTTTTATAAAGACCTGAATTTATAAGATAAGTGTTAAATTATTAGCAGAAATTAAATAATATTTATTGATTTTGATAGATACGGTTTTTTCAATAGATAGAGTGATTCAAGAGGAAGGTTTATACAATAATAATAACGTGCGAAGCCGGGGCGGGGAATTTATTAAAAATATGACATACCATAACAACATGGAACATATCAAGCATCTAAACAAACATGCTTAAGCCGCGAAAGAGTCATAAAAATTCATTAGTATGTACCTATTTATACAAAATACCTAACAAGTCCTTTGTCCAAAGACTAGTTTATTTGAACCGATGCGAGAATAATTACACGGCTCTTTACAATCGGTTATTAATCATTTGTGATTGCTTGATGGTCTTGATTTATTCACGTCACTCTTTAAATTTAAATTTTTTTAGTATTCTCAAAGTGGAAACTAATGAAGTGACAAAAATTGATCATAAAATGTATCCTTACGTCCAACTATAAAATTTAAGGAACCATCTAAAGTTTCATTCCAACCCTAAATCTCCCTAAAACTTGGTAAATTTATCCACCGTCCATTACAACACGCAATCACCATTACAAAAACGGATGTGACTGGTATCCGACCTAAAATATCTTTTTGAACTCTGTGCACGTATTCTTATGGCCTAAGTTGCTCTGCTGAGATTTCCACAGATGGTCAGACAATGAATTGAATGTGAAATAAGGACAAATACAATACAGTCATCTCACTCTTTCTATTAAGTCTATCTATCACGATTGTTTTAATTATAGAACATAGTTTATACTAAAGATTTTCTAAACCCTGTGCTTTTCCGAGGCAGTTTAAGCGTTCTAAAGATCTGACGGAAATGGAATCGAATTCGAATTGGACGTTTCCGTTACGGAAACGAATCGAATCGTTTAAAATACCCCTACAGTTGGTCCTACAGCTGACCTACAACGGTCGTGTTAGTCTGCTGTAAGGAAAAGGTAGTACTCTAACCCTCCTCTCCTGTATTTAAGCATTTTGAGCACATCCTTGTTGTGTCCTTTTCCCTCCCTCCATATGAATTGTACCTACTGCCAGGGGGTCTACTTTTTTCAACGAAAAACGAACCTTCGATCGAAAGTTCGCGTAATTCCTACTCCGGTTTCATTTTTTTACGAAACTTCGATCGACCGAAAATTGTTTGACATTTAAATTTTCTAAACCTACTCTGTTTCACGAAAGTTCGAAACGAACATTTGATTTTGACGGATCTTTGTTCGGAGTTTTAACCTCAAATCGACGAAACCAAAAGTGGTACCTTTTGATTTTCGTTTTTCTGATTTGATAAAGAAAATTGACTGAACTGAATGAAAGATTACTTTTAATTGTACCTGCTCTTCGTGATGAACGTTTGGAGCGTAAAAGAAACCATATTTGTCGCATTATAACGAGTTCTTTATAGTGTCTTGGGTAAATTACGTCAAAAGTAGTAATTGGTCAAATTCTAGTTGTTTAATTATATGTTTTGCTTAGATACAACAGAAAATAGTTATAAAACTACAGAATAGATGTAAAATTTAAAAACAAAGCGAAACATTTTGTTTATTAAAGAAAAATCCGTAATTGGCAGACCTAGGGGAAGCAGGGAGAATGGCGATCACTTAAGGAAAATTTGCAATAACTTTTTTTTACAAAGGTTTTATTTTAGAGAACATCATCATTTCAAAGGAACATTGGTTAAACTATCCAGTAATCAACATGCATTAAAACCACTTATCTATTTATCACACAAAATTGGTAGGGACTCGTACAAAAAAATATAGGTTTGACCGTCATTCTCCCTGAGCATGGGTAATGCCGGTCATGCAAAGGGGTAATGGCGATCAAAATTATTTGCTTATATATGACAATGGAGAACCATTTTGATTAATTATAATGATGAGATCAACGTTACTTTAACTTATTAAAAGACTACAATGATATTTGAGCATAAATGACTAATCTGAATTAAATGTTTCTATGAAAATATGTGATATCTAATCTTAGGTACATAAATCACAGATGTATCCTTTAGCAGAATCCAGAACACACTACATGAGACCATTGGCCGTATGTGGTGCATCGATACCACATCTCATCGTTTTGTCCGAATTCTTTGCAAATATTGCATTTTTTTTTCTTTCATCGTCATTACCTACATCCATATCATCATAACTATCGTCGTTGCAAAGGTTAGGATGATTTTCTTGCAAAACTTTGCGTTTGTAAGACTTTCTTGTCATATTTCTTACAGCTTTTTCTTGAGGCTTAGTTTTCTCAGCTCCTTTGGTTTTACCAATTTTCTTTGCCTTGACTTGACCGGTATAACCCCAAAAGACGGTTTTGCAATCAAGCTGAATTTTAACAAAACAGAGATACAATTATTAAGAAATGTTTACTATATTGTTTAATTTAATGTTTGAGCGCAAAGATAATGAATAGCAACATTAAATGAGTAAAATAAATCTGTACTTGCCGACAAACGCACTCAGCCGAAAATTAGATCCGGGCGGCCAGAAACAAACATACGCACCTCTCTCTCACGGGCAGCGAGCGGGCTGACCAAACTTATCGCTGCCTGCTTTTACGTCTCGCCCCCCTCCCTTCAGCCCGCGCACCGTATTTCTATGAACTGTATTTTGTTAGTTTTTTGAGTGACCGCCATAACCCCATGACCGGCATAGCCCCTGCTTACCCTACAAATATCATTCGTTCAATTTCATTCACGAAAATTGTCTATGAATCCGAACTTTGTGTGCGTATCCGAAAATGAAAGAGAGTAGGTTCATCACCGAAACTTCGTTTTAAATTCGTTCGTTTGCGAACCTTCGTTTCAAAGAAAGCGGGTCGACGCCCAGGGCCTTATTTGAAGCGGTATTCCACTACACCATATTCAGGGACCCTTACCCTAACTGAGGCAAGCCTAGCTCTCTAATCGCCCTAACTACCGGGCCCTGAATATCGTGTAGTCGAATACCGCATTTACTCACATGATAATAAAAAGGGTAAACCATGAGAATAGACAAAAACAGTGGTTAAACCTTATTTTATTATACTACTAGCATCTGCCCGCGGCTTCGTACTCGTTGTTTCTATAGAAACGTCCCGAGGCTAGTTTTATCCCATGGAAACTGATAAATGGGATGAAAATAAGCCTATGTGTTAGTGGTAGTTTCATTTGTTGGTGTTTTTTGTAAAAACTTCAAAATATATTGTAGCGACATCTTGCGGAGTTCAATGAAACTGTTTTAGTCGATCTCGTGGAACGCTCGCCATCTAGCGTAAAATTTGTAAACTAAATGCTATATTATTAGAACTGACCATGGACCACCAGGCATATGAATAAATAATTTATTCTTATGCACCAGGTTCATTATAAGTTTCAACAATTCGACACAAGAGTGCGTTAATGGTATAATAGTCTATGAATACTAAGTTAAATTATTTTTTTCACCGAATGAACGATAGTTCTATCGTCTGAGGGAATAACTAAATTATTTCATTTGAATTGAAGTCTGTAGATCGATAGAAAAATGAGGTAGGTAGGTACTAATAAAATAATAAATTCTGTTGGCAACTTCATTAGCCTTTTCCTTATTCCTACTTTCACCTAGGTATCTACCTAGTTTGTATTAATAATATTTAATCAACTATGTAATACAAAAAATATACGTTTCTCCCATCTTTCCATAGCTACCGGTATAGATAGAATAGGTATACATTACCTAACTATATTCGGCTCAACAATTTGAGATAATTTTAATTAGCTTTATTGATTGATATAAAATTATAACCAAAGACTTGAATGAAACGTAACAAATAACTACTGCAGATTAAGCAGAAAACAACAGTTATCAGTAAAAACTGGTAAAAACCGTAGTGAAATTTTATATCTATAATAAGAATTCTATAATAAAAACAAAACAAAATCTTCAACAATCAGGTAACTAGCGATTAATCGAATGATTTTTTATAAATACTTACAACGAACTTCAAATTTCAACTGAGAAATTTGACACAATAATAAGGATAAAATAAATTGAAAACTCTAAAATTACTAGGCAGATCGTGATCAAATTTATATACCTCTAGATTGGATCAGTTCAAAGAAATCCGATGATACCTATCACAGGGATCACGCGAGAATCATCAGCTGGATAAAATAAAAAAACATCTCAGAAAAAGTACCTCCCTGATAACGATACTTCAAAACTTGTAAATTTTTTGATCCTGCTCATTTTTATCTCACACTTTTTAATTCCCCACTTTAATCCCAGTCTTTAAAGCCACAAACATTTTTTAATCCCACACGTTTTAATCCCAAACTTTGCATTATATTTTCTGAAGCATGGTGTTTTAAACAACCCCTCCTTTAAACGGGTCACATAGTAGAGTAGAGACGGTACGTTCCCTTATTCGATTACCTACACTATAAACTTTTATACCGTGAAAGGTCCCTCAAGTAGTCTTTTTGGATTTTAACTGGAAAATGTTAAAAAATTAGGGTAGGTGTACCTACCTACGCAAATTGTGTATAAACCTATAATCAATTTGCGTTTGTGCTTCAATAAAATTTTGTTTTTGTTACGTCTTATCTCAATGCCTACCTTGTGTTGGTTCCCTAATACAGGCTGGCTTCTTTGATAAGCCCATTATTGGCTTTTATCATAAGAAAAAAAGAAAATTTACATAATCGGCACATTTTACTCACAAAAGATGATCGTAAGAAAGAAAGAACATTCACTTATTAGGCACTTAACTTCCATAAGATGATACAATAATAAAAGAAAGAAAATTCACTTATTCGGCACATTTTACATAACTTAAACCCGAGACTTTTAAACAAGATGATCATCATAAGAAAAAAAGAACATTCACTTATTCGACACATCTTACTTCTTACTATCTTACTTCTTTCTTTTGAAACCATTGAAACCATTTTTTTATTTGTTAATTGTGGTATGCAGAAGATCTTAAATTTTACTTACGTTCTACACAATCTATTCTTTCGACCATACAAATTTTTATTTATTTATTTATTTGATTTTTTTTTTATTTGATTAAGGATGCACTTATAAGAAACACATCTCAAACGAAGTATTTTACGTTATTAATAACGTAAAATAGTCGGTAAATATGACACCGCACCGTTATGAATTTGGATTTAAAGATGTTTATTCAGTTATTGATTTTATTCCGCCTTTGATAATATTTCCCCTACGATAACAAAATAATAAAAACAGGAAAAAAGATAAATACGTTGCCTATAAATACACAGGCGAATTGCCAGTCTGTTTAGTTAGTCAAACTAGGTAGAACTGCGCGTACGCTGCAGTTGATAAGACGCGTGACCAATAAAAAGAAATGTAGTGACTAACAACTAACTGAAGATTTTTTAAATTGAATGACAATCTATGAGTTAGAAAATACATAAAATATGTACATTAGGTAGGTATAGTATGAGGATTGTAGAGGTTGTTATAAAAAATATTGTTAGTGTTGTTCGTGATATTTTTTCTACCTAAATCGTTGGTGTGTAAATGGACTTTTAGTGCAAAAGAAGTGGAAATTTGTGCTCTAGAATGAGGTAATTAGTGTGTTCAGTCCGCTACTATCACTACGTAGTATAAAACAAAGTCGCTTTCTCTGTCCCTATGTCCCTTTGTATGTCTTTATAAATACAAGAAGAAGGTGAAACTTAAATCAATCTCTAACAAAACTTTTTTTTCACTAAGTACCACTTAATCGCTTACTTACTAAAATATACAATACTAGCGACCCGCCCCGGCTTCACACGGTTATTATACGTATAAACATTCCTCTTGAATCACTCTATATCATTTATCTAAAAAAACGCATCAAAATCCATGCGTAGTTTTAAAGATTTAAGCATTCAAAGGGACATGGAATAGGGACAGAAAAAGCTACTTTGTTTTATACTATGTAGATATAGTTAAATATCTATCTATGTATATAATGTATTAAATATATCAGTTATCTAGTACTTACCCATAACACAAGCTTTGAGTAGCTTACTTTGGGGCTAGATGGTGCTGTGTGGATTGTCCAGCATTATTTATTTATTTATTATTAATAATTATCAGAGTGCCGTACCTATTCGCTATGATGTACAAACTCTTCACTACATACATATAGTTTAAAACAAAGTGGCTTCCCTCTGTCTGTATCTTTGTCCCTGTGTATGCTTAAATCTATAAAACTACTTTTTTTAATAGATAGAGTGATTCAAGAGAAAGTTATAATAAACCCGTGCAAAGCCGGGAAGACTAGCTAGTTATGTATAAATTAATAAATGCAGATATTAAAAACATTTTTGGCGGGATTCGAATCCAAGTTTGCAGTCATGTTCTTATCAATTTCCGCTCTATCGCAATACCAAAGTATGACTGTATTGTATAATACTTACTAGATGCGCCCCGCGGCGTCGCCCGCGGACCAGAGTTCTATTTTCATACAAATTTCAGATATGTATTGCAAACCCCCTAAGGGTGGTAGAATAAAAAAAACAGGTTTAATTATTCACTCCGTTGTTTATTTGTACCGCCTTTTGTGTGAATCGAACAAAATAGTAATTATTTTTCATACAAACTTTACCACCCCATTTAATCCCTTCAGAGGTTAAAATTTTCACATTTTAATAGCCTTTGTCTTATTCTGGGTCCTAATGTATTTACTTACATACCAAATTTCATCTAAATAACTTAGGTAGTTACGGAGATTACCTATAACAAACATTCACACAGACTTTCCCATTTATTATAGTAGGAATATTTGCACAATGACTTCGTTTGTTTTGATAGTAAATACAACATGTGAGTTTTTTTTGCAACTAGGTATGTGTGCAAATATGATTAAGTACATTGATATAAAGAGGGTCAAGGAGATAAGGAGGGAAGAAATATTAATTCCATAGGTACAATCTTTAATAATAACTAAAATTACAATAAAAAAACTAGAAAAAATATTCTTAAACTAGTAGGTAAACTAAATAAACAAAATTTTATTCAAAGAAATTCGTACTTTTACAATACAATAAAATAATTAAATGAAGCTAAGTGCTAGATATAACAGTATAAACAATTTAAACCATTGAACTAACTGCAGACGGTTGCAAACAGTGTAGAGGTAGCTCAATTGATCCATGTCAATATCAGTCTGTGCGTCCTCAAGACACTGGCTGCATTACCACGCTGTATGACAATGCTGATGCGCTGAGCCAGATACTCACCAGCTAGAGGGGCACGTCGCATCGACCTAACTCTAAGATTATTGAAAAACCTGGAGAGCCTCAATACCCCACGAACCTAGGGTCTCGGAGTAAATGCGTAGAATCTGTCTATAAGTTACTTTCATAGAAATAGGTATAATTTATTATACTTTTAAGATAACTAGCGACCCACCCCAGCTTCGTACGGGGTTTATTATACACTAGCGACCCGCCCCGGCTTCGCACGATTTTATTATACGTATAAACCTTCCTCTTGAATCACTCTACCTATAAAAAAAACCGCATCAAAATCCGTTGCGTAGTTTTAAAGATTTAAGCATACAAAGGGACAGGGATATAGGGATAGAGAAAGCGACTTTGTTTTATACTATGTAGTGATATAAGTTTTCCTCTTGAATCACTCTATCTATTAAAAAACTGCATCAAAATCGGTTGCATAGTTTTCAAAATCTTAGCATACATTGACAGACAGACAGACAAAGGAAAGCGACTTTGTTTTATACTATTTAGTGATTAAATTTAATTTGGATATTAAATTGAATAATACTTAATTTAGAACTTAGTCACTCTTTATAATGGACAGACGTGACAGTATACATGTACTTAATGATATTGTATTTATTACTATAAGTATTTAAGTGATGTTTTCCCCCTAACAAACCATCGAGAATTAGGAAAAATGTGAGTAAATAATGTACCTATTTATATATATTTAATAATGTACAGTAGAAAACAAGCAATATGTTCAAATTAATTGGAATACCGCGACTCAGCAAACGTAGTGTAGTATGCCCTCAGGCCAGGTGGGCTGACGATCTGCAAAAGACTGCTGGTAGATGCTGGATGCGGCAAGCTGAAGACATGGCATAAGAATAGACAAAAACAGTGTTATAATTCTTATGGGTAGGGCGCTATGGCGTGAGTTAGGGGAGGCCTATGTCCAGCAGTGGACTAGATACCTAACATAGGTAAATCATGACCTTTAGACTGTTTGAAACCGTTATTTTAATTTTTTATTCCCATAATGTAATTTTCGTTGTTAGTAAAGATAACTATCACTACATAGTATAAAACAAAATCGCTTTCTCTGTCCCTATGTACGGACATAGAGACCCTATGTATGCTTACAATCTTTAAAACTACGCAACGGATTTTGATGCGATTTTTTTAATAGATAGATTCGAGTGATTTAAGAGGAAGGTTTATACGTATAATAAAACCATGCGAAGCCGGGGCGGGTCGCTAGTGTTGTTATAAGTCATCAGTAACAATAAATACATGATAAATCTACGAATCATTAATAACAAAGAAAATTCCAATCAAAGAACAAAAAATTAAAACTAGTAGGTAGGTAAGTATTAACAATTGAGCTATCTGCAGACGGTTGCAACCAGTCTAGATGTAGCTCAAATGATCCATATCAATACCAGTCGGAAGCGTCCCCAAGACACTGGCTGCATTACCACGCTGTATGGCAATGCTGATGCGCTGAGTGCCTACTCGCGGTTCTCGGGTTTCTTGCTTTATCAAGTCATCGCTTCAATATTTTTTTAAAACCCGGAGAGTTTTAATTGAAAGATAAAACACGCACTGACTATTAAAATAATTATGATTATGACGTACTAGCTGTGCCCGCGATTTCGTCCGCGTGGGATTGTGATTTTGGGCAGTCATTGGATATTTTTTTTACATTAATATTTCCATACAAACTTAAACAACTATTTTTATTTTACCCCTTAGATAAGCGTAAAATTTTTATTTATGTAAGTACCTAAGTACTTATAATTTAAAGCTGTAACTGGACCAAACAATTCCATGGACCCTTTGGGAAAGGAAATATTATTAATTTTAAAATGTCGTGGACCCGTTTGGAATCAATGTATGGAACTTGGTTTTTTGAAAACAATAGAGTCGTGGACTTTTGGGAATAAGCCCTAAAAATCAGTAGGTAGGTATGCTTGATACTGATTTCTAGCTTCAAAAATGACGAACCTTCCGTACAAACTTTACCCTATTTTAAACCCTTACAACCCTTTTTTCGCTTTAAAAAGTAGCCTATATACTTATCCTATCTCTGGCCTCGCTCTACTCTATTTCGGTAGGTACTTACCAAAATTTCATTGAAATGGGTTCATTGTTTTAGACATTAAAGCGTAACAAACAGACAGTTATTTTAGCCCTATTTATAATAATAGTAGGGATAAGAATGGCAAAATTAATTCTCAAAGGTCATTAGATTGTACCTACTACATTTATCAACTTAGATAACAGTTGGAAATACCCAAACCTCGTGGGTATTTGCGATATTTATTCGGAATAGATTTCAAAGGGCATTGGATCACAGTTCAAATGCTTAAAACTAAACTTTTCATGAAGTCACTAACGTCGCCACTTATTTTATCATATTTCACATTTTATCATTACTTAAACAAAGGAATTTCCAAAATTCATACGTTCAGTTTGTTAAACCCAGTGGCGGCGCTAGATCTCGCGTGGACGTCGGCGAAATTAGCTTCGCGAGGCCTCCTTTTTTCCCAATCAAGAAAATATTAAATTACGGACCTAAGCCGAATTATAGTTAAAATAATATTATCAACAAATCTTATTAAACACTAGCTGGTACCCGCGACTTCGTCTGCGCATGATTAGTATTTGGAGTACCTACTCGCGATTTTACTTGCGTAATTCCCTTTCCCGTGGGATTTTCGAGATAAAATAAAGCCTATTTCTTATTCCAGCTTATAATCTATCTCTGTGCCATTTCATCCAGATCAGTTCAGCAGTTTTTGCGTGAAAGAGTAACAAACATCCATCCATCTATCCATTCATACTTACAAACTTTCGCGTTTATCAGTTCAATTCAGTTTGGTTCCCCTGGGCTATACGGGTTTTCAAAAATTTCTCACAGCATCTGAACGACGCGTACACACGCGTCGTTCAGTGATGCTGTGAGAAATTTTTGAAAACCCGTATACCCCAGGGGAACCTAACTGAATTCCGGGATAAAATGTATCCCATGTCCAATCGTCCCGAGTTGCATTCGAATTCATTCAATTCCGTCGTGATGCGTGGTTAAAGAATTTTTCTTTCACCCTCTCTCCCAGGGGAACCTTACCGAATTCCGGGATAAAAAGTATCCCATGTCCTTCCTTGTACTATGAACTCAAATCGTCCCGAGTTTCATTCCAACTCATTAAGCAGTTTCGGCGTGATGCGCGGTAAAGGAATTTTACTTTCATACCCTCTCCCATGAGAACCTTACTGAAATCCGGGATAAAGAGTATCCTATGTCCTTCCTCGTAGTATGGCCTATAATCATGCCGAGTTTCATTTCAATCCATCAAGTAGTTTCGGCGTGATGCGCGTTTACGATACAGACAGACAGACAGACAGACAGACAGACAGACAGACAGACAGACATGAATGAAAAAAATTACAGTTTTAGCTTGAGAATCGATAATAAAGTGCCCTCCAAAAAAAATTTTCAAAATATCTTCAATGTACAGAATTGGACCTGTTACAGTTTTATTATAAGTATAGATTTTATTGTTATTAATCAAGTTTTATTGCTTAGTACCTATCAAATGATGACAACAAAACTGACATAAATAGAAGTTAACGAACTTTTCGGCTTTTGGCCTCGCTGAACTTTTTCAGGATTACATCATAATACTAGACGCTATTTCAGCTTCAATTGATAGAACTGCTAACGAAGATAATCTCTCTTGACTCATCGTGCTTCTCAAGTAGGTAGGTCGTAATCAATTTTAACTTTGAGAAGCTTCTCTCTGCGGAAGCTGACTGTACTGACGGGAACTGTGAGCATGATTCTAATTGCTATAAAAACATTTGAATATGTCCTTGTCCCATGACCCATAATTTGGAAGAAATCTTCCAAAATGTATTGAATGAGTTGTTTCGCGTCGTTGATAGAGTCTAGTGAATTTGTTTTTAAAAGTTGGAGTTCTTCATACAGTTCGAAAGGCTGTATGTAGCTGTTTTCGCTTTCTCAAAGTACCCCTAAATCATCACAGCACTTGAGAAGGTCTTCTTTTGATATAGAATTTAAACATCTGATATCTTTTAAAAAACCACGAAGTTGTTAAACTTTCAAAGTATTGCCAGACGATTCTGCCCGTAAAGTGCTCATCGCAAGAAACGAGAAACACGCTCACTTAAATCGCGCAAGTGTATGATATTAAAATAAATAATCATGAATGACTAAATTTTATATAATAAAAAAGTTTTGCGAGGCCCCCCCAAGCGCGAGGCCATCGGCCATCGGCGTTCGCCGACGTCGCCGACGCCTAGCGCCGCCACTGGTTAAACCTATCATACATAAGGTTTTTTTTAATGCATCTGTAGTAGTTTCATTTTGTATATTTTAGGAAGAGATACGAAAACAGAGTTTGGTGGCCACTTTGTTATCTATAATACGAATAGAGTACGCCGAAATAGTTTTTTCTCAACGTTTACTATAATTATAGTGATGCTTAGCTAGCTGGAGAGCTTAAAGCCCCCACACACAGAGGCCGGGCCGGAGGCGAAGGCGTGCGGGTTGTATTGTATCCTATAGGTACCGCACCGCCACCGCCTCTGGTGTAAGTATGTGTCTTTCTTAAGATTCAATTGGATACAACTCGCACGCCTCCGTCTCCGGTGTGTGTGTAGTCTTTCATATGATTCAATTGGATACAACTCGCACGCCTTCGCCTCCGGTGTGTGAGTAGTCTTTCATATGATTCAATTGGATACAACTCGCACGCCTTCGCCTCCGGTGTGTGTGTGTGGTCTTTCATATGATTCAATTGGATACAACTCGCACGCCTTCGCCTCCGGTGTGTGAGTAGTCTTTCATATGATTCAATTGGATACAACTCGCACGCCTTCGCCTCCGGTGTGTGTGTAGTCTTTCATATGATTCAATTGGATACAACTCGCACGCCTTCGCCTCCGGTGTGTGAGTAGTCTTTCATATGATTCAATTGGATACAACTCGCACGCCTTCGCCTCCGGTGTGTGAGTAGTCTTCCATATGATTCAATTGGATACAACTCGCACGCCTTCGCCTCCGGTGTGTGTGTAGTCTTTCATATGATTCAATTGGATACAACTCGCACGCCTTCGCCTCCGGTGTGTGTGTAGTCTTTCATATGATTCAATTGGATACAACTCGCACGCCTTCGCCTCCGGTGTGTGAGTAGTCTTTCATATGATTCAATTGGATACAACTCGCACGCCTTCGCCTCCGGTGTGTGTGTAGTCTTTCATATGATTCAATTGGATACAACTCGCACGCCTTCGCCTCCGGTGTGTGAGTAGTCTTCCATATGATTCAATTGGATACAACTCGCACGCCTTCGCCTCCGGTGTGTGTGTAGTCTTTCATATGATTCAATTGGATACAACTCGCACGCCTTCGCCTCCGGTGTGTGTGTAGTCTTTCATATGATTCAATTGGATACAACTCGCACGCCTTCGCCTCCGGTGTGTGAGTAGTCTTTCATATGATTCAATTGGATACAACTCGTACGCCTTTGCCTCCGGTGTGTGAGTAGTCTTTCATATGATTCAATAGGATACAACTCGCACGGCCCGGCCACGGCTTCTGTGTGATACCCATTATTATAACCCAATGGAATGAGTGGAAGAATGGTAGATTGTTAAGTGTCGTACAATTCTTTTAAAAATAATAAAGCAAATAAAAATACAAATTGTTATGTGCTGCAAAAATTACCTAATAAAACCTTTTCAAACTTTTGATAATTAAGTTATTCTCTTTTATAATTATACTAGCGACCAGCCCCGGCTTCGCACGGTTTTATTATACGTATAAACTTTCCTCTTGAATCACTCTATCTATTAAAAAAACACATCAAAATCCGTAGCGTAGTTTTACCTAAAGATTTAAGCATTCAAAGAGACATAGGGACATAAGGACAGAGAAAGCGACTTTGTTTTATACTATGTAGTGATATGTTTTGACCATCACTTAAATCAGAAACTCAATTTGTTCAAAAGTTTGCATCCCTAGCTAGCTGTGGCACACACAAGGGATCACTCTATTGCCATGTCGTCGACAGAAAAAGCTTTGTGTTATTTAGGAACTATACCGTACGTAGATAATACACTTTAAAAGTAAAAAAGAAGTCGATAAGATAAGTGTGGGTTAGCTTGCGACCAGCGGAAGCGGTTTTTTTTTCTAATTATATTTTCACTAGAATCGCACCGCGCGGCTTCGCCCGCGAACCAGAGTTTTTTTTTATACAAATTTCAGAAATGTATTGCACAATCCTCAGGGGTTATTGTGTAAAAATAAAAAATACGTGTTTAATTATTCACTGCATAGTTTATTTATACCGAGTTTTGAGTGTATCGAACCAAGGAATAATTATTTTCCATACAAAGTTTACCACCCCATTTGTCCCCTTCAGAGGTAAATTTTTCATAATTTTATTACGCTTTAATGTTATTCTAGGTCTTAATCTTTTTACATAAGTACCAAATTGCAGCTAAAATAACTTCATTAATTACGGAGATTACCTATAACAAACATTCACACAGACTTTCCCATTTATTATAATAGTAAGATTGGAGTTTTGTCACACAGTGACTAGGTAGGTATGTCACTCCCATAAGGGATCATTTCTTTATAATGGGGAAGCGGGTTACGTTACGAGCAAAATTTAAAACTTGTCGGATCGCTATAGAAGTGGAACTTACTAAGGCACACTAGCTCCGCCACTTAATTTATTATATTACTAGCGACCCACCCCGGCTTCGCACGTTTTTATTATAAGTATATAAATCTTCCTCTTGGATCACTCTATCTATTAAAAAAAGCGCATCAAAATCCGTTGCGTAGTTTTAAAGATTTAAGCATTCAAAGGGACATAAGGACATAGGGACAGAGAAAGCGACTTTGTTTTATACTACCTCTATGTAGTGATTTAAACGTTAAAAAAAGGAATTATTTAAAAATCAATCGTTCAGGTTGTTATACTAGCATAAGCTTATTTTTAATACTTCTGAGTAGTTTAATTTTTTATGAAAGAAATACTAATAATTTAGAATAATAGTTTATTAAACCAAGGAAAGATCTCAGTTGAGTCACGTCTTTCGGCGCCGGTGCATTTACAATGGCGTTTATCTTGTTAGGGTCTGGGTGTAAACCGTGCTTATCGATAATATAGCCTACGTAGGTAATACTATTTTGTAAAGATCTCCAAATTTTTTATAATTTTAAAATTGTATTATAATAAGTATATGTATACTGATATCTATACTCATCACACTGATATAATATCAAATGAAATAAACATCTGATATTGTTCTCCACGACGCGACACATCAATTTAAACGCGGGTGAAGTCGCGGGGCGCACCTAGTAATACCTATATAAAGAGCGAATACTTCAAGTTGAGTTCTTTATCTAAGGGGGTGATAGACATGTTTATCAGTGTTTGTCACATTAAAAAAAATATATAAGCTACTTATATTATAGGCATAACAAACTGAACGTCTTATTTTTGTAAATACCTTTGTTTAACGTAATCACTAGGTAGGTACACAGTATAAAACAAAGTCGCATTCTCTGTCCCTATGTCCCTTTGTATGCTTAAATCTTTAAAACTACGCAACGGATTTTGGTGCGGTTTTTTTTAATAGATAGGGTGATTCAAGAGGAAGGTTTATACGTATAATAAAACATGCGAAGCCGGGGCGGGTCGCTAGTACTTAATATGATAAAATAGGTGGGGGCTCTTGTGTACCTCTTGTTTGCGACTTAACAATTAATTTATCTTTGTTACAGGTGGATTCTCCTCCTCATTTCTACATGGGTCCTCACCTCCGCTCAGGAATGCGGCCCGCTCATTCCCTCATGCCGTGATGACTACAGCCCGGTGGTTGACAACCCCTGTTGGCATGTTAAGACAAATAGAGACGAAATTAAGCACTGTCATAGAGTAAAGCCTTTGGAGATTATTACATCTGTTAAGCAGAATCTCGCTACTGTTAAGTGCTATGTAAGTTTCTATAAAAGTCTGAAAGTATCTACTTAACAGGTGAATGTTTTTCACTTTTAAGCACAGCAAATAATGAAATCGTGACGTGACTAGGTTGGTTCCCGCTTTAAACCAGCGCTGGGTGCATAGACCAGTGTGTATCCAGCACAATGCTGAGCGGAGCCACGTTTGCCTTGCGCTCTGCTACGCACAAATCTATATTAGGTAGCGTTTAGATTTTATTTTGCAGTAGAGTGAGTGGGGGGAAGATGAAAAAAGGGGTAAGACAAAAAGTCTTCAATAACACCAGATTTATAGTACTTATGACTGTGCTGGCAACAGCGTTAGGGCCACCAATTTGTTACTTATCACAACTCAGTCAGCGGTTGTGGCTGAGAACGCCTGGTTGTGTGTAAAGTGCAATTTTCTAAGACAGTGTCTTTTTCAGGATTCACAAAAGTGATTTCATCTTGCCCCGTGTCTTGTAAATTAAATTACAAGGCAGGTACGAGTGTTTCATTGAAACATCTGCCTATTATTTTTTGTACATATTTATGTAATTACTTCTAAATCTCTCTATTCCTCGTATTTTAGAATTTATTTCAACTTTTCATCTTTCCCCATTTACATTTAACGGGGTAAGACAAACATATCAATGTTTTAATTTTGACCCTTTTTCAGATTTCATACTAAAAGCCAGATGTTCTCAAACTGTATCTTTGTGTAAGTTTCAGGAAGAAAATAAGAAATAAGAAAACAATTGCTGAAAGTAGTAAAACAAAAAATAACAAGAATGCTAAGAAATGTGAAATAAAAAAAGAATCCAATAGAAAAAGAAAATACTTTAAAAAGTACAAAAGAAAAAAGTTAAGAATTATTTATGGTGATGAAAAAGAATATTCATATAGGTTTCATGTGAAATAAAAAAGTTTTCAGTTTTTATTTCATTTTTCATTAATAGATAATATTTTTTTTTCTTCAGTCAAAACATGTGCAAATTGGCTCCAAAGTTTGAGAATCTCTTCTTCAATCTTCCCCCAGTGGGGTAAGTTCGGAATATATATATTTTTTAAATTTGTTATATCTTTGTTAAAAATAGGTATTTTGGCACTAGGTACAGTCAGTTACAACTTTTTAAATTACTTAACACTATAGACTAAGGACCATAAACTTTGACTAAGACCTGCCTAAGACACGTTTTAACGATTTTAGATTTTTATTCGATCTTACCCCGTCACCTTTTCATCTTCCCCCTGTTTCAATTAAGTAAAAATAATATTTTTAATTACTTATACTTATATTGATATATTATATTATTTTGATTCTTGTTTAAAATGGAAATTAATAAAAATAAAAGAGGCTTTAATTAGATATATAGATAAAGATTTGTTACTATTTTAAATAGCTATGTAATATTTGTCTAAAAGTATAATAAAATAATAAGAATAAAATTAAAAAAATAAATAAAATACAATAAAAAATAAAAAGTAAAAAAAAAATAGAATAAAATAAAAGAATTTGAATAAAAGTATTTATCTCTGAGCTATCTGAAAGATTAGCTTCCGTCTGGCGTATGGCGTAAGGCAAGAAGAACTGACATCTCCTGAACTATTTACTAACAGCTAGGTTTGTGAATTATTTAAACGTGTAACTAAGCAGCACCCTGGTGAAACTCATGCTGGATGACAGATAAGTCAACAACCTGACCTATGCTGATGATATAGTGCTTCTTATATTAAAGGTTTGAGAAAGCTAATAGAAAAATTTGAATGGTACGCGATTCATGACCACCCGGCGGCCCCAGTAATATCTACGCCTTAGATCAAATGTCAAACTATGAACTCTGGGTCTATATTGTCTAACTCAACTTAAAAGTGTGATCCAGTCATTTTTGACACTTTAAAAGTACCTAGCCCTTCAATTTTACCCTGGTAATTTATTTGAATTTAACTGATAATCAATTTCAAGTTATAGCGGTATTACGCTACACGTTATTCAGGGCCCGGTAGTTAGGGCGATTAGGGAGCAAGGCTTGCCGGGTCCGTCCCTTAAGGACCATAAATCATATGCACCACTCTTAGTTAGGGTTGGGGTCCCTGAATATCGTGTAGTGTAATACCCCTTTTAGACAATATGGCTGTTTTGTGAACACATGCTTTTATTAAAACCTGTGCTATAAGAATCTTTTTTTACAGGGACATATAATCGAATGTTCGTGGTTACCTACTCTTGATTTCGCCAAGGGTGGTCAACTAGGAGAACTAAGTTTCATAAACTGCGGCCTGAACGAATCCTTAGCCTGCGTTCTGCGGGCCCTGAACGCGACAAGATTGACGAGCCTTTATCTGTCTAGTTGGAAAACAGATATTGGTATAGAAACTCTAAAGGGACTGGATGATCTGAAATCTTTAACGATGCGATCAGGTAAAACGCTGCTTTCTAAAATGCGTTCTTCATAAGTGTAGGGGAGACTATGCTATATTGGTCTGGATATCGTCCCGAAGCCTACTATTTTTAAAATACCTACCTAAGACTAAATTTTCATGTGCAAAAAAAACATAAGTACCTATCAATATCAAAGTCGCCAAGCTAAGGTAACTTACGAATAATAGAATATTCTTGATGGTAATTTCGCAGTTTTGGATGAAAGTTCAACCTTCCCTTTTGTAAGTTCTAAAATAATTTATTTAATTAAGGTATTTATTTAGTTGTCCCAAGGCAGAATCCAACCCACAACATCCTGCATCGCAGGCGGACTTTCGCCCTCCGCGATACATCGGCAGTTTCTTGGTTTATAGTTTTTAAAACACGCCAAATTATATGTTTTACGTTTAGTATTCTACATCAACTTTTTTATTTTTTCAGCCATCACTAGAATACCAACAGAAGCGATGAAGCAACTAAATAAACTCCAGGATATCCTAATAAGTGATACTACCATTACCAGCATACCCGCAGACGCGTTTTCAGACCTCAGCGATCTGAACATAACGTATCTAGAGATATCTAGATCTAAGTTGACTGAGATACAGTCTAATGCCTTCAAGGGTCTTCGAGGGTTGATCAGATTGACTCTGTTCAATAATGAAATTAGGACTATAGATAAAGATGCTTTTAAAGGTTTGAGAAGTTTCTATTTTCGCTTATTTTTAACTTCAATATCTTAGAAAATATAGTTACCTATTTTCATTTTATATTTCAAATTATATATATTTCAAATTATACCTAAGTATACATATTTGTATATGGAAATGAAAAATGAAATATTTTTATTTACTCTAATAACTACCGCACACTATAATGACTTTATACTAATTTAAACAAAGTAAGCATATTTTATGCATTGTGCTGGACGAACACTTGTGTGTCCACCCGGCGCTGATTTTCAGTGAAGGCCACGAGCTTGGTACGTACGTCACGACCGTTTGTGGTGGTGCGTTAAGTACTAATTAATTAAAATATTATACTAGATATGGTAACAGGCATATGAACAAGAAAGGTAAAAGGATTTTATTTCTAACACAATCAATAACAATATTGCAGTATAAACAAATACACACATAACACTGTAAGGTATCGAAGTCACATTAAATTAAAATGTTTATAAATGTAAATTTCACATAGGGAAGCGCTTTTAATTCAAAAATATTTTAAAAAATTTGAAAAAAATAATAATAATAACGCGTAATAATAAGTTTGTATACTTAATAAAAAAGGAAAACTAATGAAGAAATAACATTATAATACAGATTAGGGATGTTACGGAGGTGGTTTAACGGAACCGAAGTCGGAGTCGGAGTTTTAAATTTTGGTTTATCGGAGTCGGAGTCGGAGGCGGAGGCGGAGTCGAAGGTGGTGGCAGAAGAGAGATGAGCAGAGTGTTAAGGGGAGGCTTAATCAAATGTTATAGTACAAATACAAACATTTATTTAATCATTCTCTTTACTTTACTTAAAATAAATTTACATAACATACTTAGTCGTTAAAAATTAACAGCAGTTACAAATTAAATTAAATGAATGGACTCTAAAAGTAGTAAATTATATTTAATAAACAAAAGTTTTGCAGCTTTGTCTCCGTCTAATCTATTTCTTAGCGGGTCATAGATTAGGCCAGCCCCACTAAAAAGTTGTTCGCTTGCTTCTGAGCCCGGTGGACACGACAAATATTGGCGGGCAATCGATTGAAGGGGTTGGAATTTTGTATTTCCATTAACTTTCCACCACAATAATGGATCTTCATTGATGTGGATGCGTTTTTCTCTATTATACTCATTAAGTAAACTCTTAATTATAAGGAATCGGTCCAAAACTGCATGTTCGTTGGATGTAGTGTTATCATCTTCGTCATTGCTACTCAACAATATATTTGATAAAGTGGTTTGGACATTATTATTGCTAGGTCCTGCTGGTGATGCTATTCTTGCCCGTTTTTCTGCAGGAACGCCAATATTTTCAGCCTCATTTCTAGATTGATTTCCAGCATCAAGTAATACCATCAATTCGGATTCAACCGTCTCTTTAATCACTTCGTTGAAAAATTTGGTTTTATAACGAGGATCCAGATATGTAGCTATTGCAAATAAATTGTTTGATTGAAGGTCCCCGAATCTCGAATTCAATTCGTCGATGGCACATTTTATTTTAGTTTTAAATTTTTCATTTGTGTCTGGTTTACTGTCTTCTACTTGTAGTGTGTGCTTCAGTGTGTGTATTAATGGAATTACTGATGAGATGCTAGTATTACTTTCACTCATATTTCGGGTAATCTCTTCAAAAGGTTGTAGTATAGTCACCAGTTTTTTGAGCTGCAGCCATTCTTCAGGAAATAATTGTGTGATATTGTGCTTACATGCGTACAGGCATAGTGAATCCTATATTTTAATCATTCTTTCCATCATATAAAAGGAACTATTCCACCTGTAAAAATAATACCAATAAATAACTAACAGTTAAAATTTTTGATACAATTTAATTTCAAACAATTTTGATTTTTTTTTTTACAAAATTCGTTTATTTTGTAAAAAAAAATGTATTTGAACGATGTATTTCGAGTGGCATATACCTACGAAAGCAAGTCTTAGTTTAATTTTAATCGATTTAGCGGTTTGACCGACAGACTTGACAGACAATTTTTTTCGGATATATTATATTAATATTATTGTAGACTGTGAAGTAAATTAATCTTTGATTTGAAAATATCTCTAGATTTAAAACAAAAACATATAACTTTACAACTTACCGCGTACTACATTCCTGTACCACACCTAAAGCATCTTGGTTAAGTTGTTCCTTTTGTATTCTATGCAGTTCAGTTTGAGCAATTTGGGAATGATTAAAATGCGTCGATATTTTTTTGCATTTCGCTAATAGGTTTTTGATTTCTTCATCACAATTTAACATAGCTCGCACACATAGTTGTAATTGATGTACGGTGCAATTGACATCAGGAATGCCGGCGAGTCTCATTGCTCTTATCATGTTAGATCCAGAATCGCGAATAAAACAGTGGATTTTCTCGTTTTTTATGTCCCATTCCAACAACATATCATTAATTTTTTCTTGAATTAGGTCTCCTGTATGTCTTCCTTCGAATGTATGGCATTTTAAAATAACTTTTAGCCTTTTAAAATCTTCATTTATGCCGTGCGCTGTTAGACTTAATAACGATACATTCGAACTTGGTTCGCTCCAAATGTCTGTTGTAAAAGACATTTTCTCAAATTGTTTCAGTAGATCATTATTTTTTTTTTGCTAATGTTGCATATAACTCGCTACAGATATATTCAGTAAAAAACTGTCTTCCCCTTAACTGATAATTCGGCGCAATGTGCTGCATAAGTCGTCGAAATCCAATACCTTCAACGAAATTAAAGGGTAGATCTTGCAAAGCTATCATCTCAGAAATCAATCTGTCTATTTCCATTGATTTAGTATTAGAACTTGTCCATTTTTGATTCTTCATCAAATTTTCTTTCAGTGTTATTTGTTTTTTGGCATCTTGAAGAGGCGTTGAAGTCGAAGGTTGTACTCTATTTTTCTTTTCACATTCTAATTTTAATAATTCTTCGTATTCAGTAGCATGCACTGACTTTAAATGACCCTTTAACGAAGTAGTCGTACCTCCCTTTCGTGAATATATCTTTTCAGAAACTTTGCACTTTGCCGTATCTGCACAAACTTCAACGAAGTAGTTCCAAATCACACTTGATTTTGGCTTCATTGTCTAAATCAGAATCAAGCAGTTAACTTTAGTTGAAACGCCGCGCAAAACAAAACAAATCATCCCTATTGCGTAATAGACAACTCTGAAGTGAGTGGAGTGAGTAATGGACGACGAAAAGTACGTAGAGGGGAGTTCCCCGCGAGACATGCATAAACCTGTTTGTGCTGACCGCGGCAGCCGCGCACCATCGCCCGCTATCCGCTAGGCTTCGACCTCCGATTTAAACCTCCGATTGAAAGTTTCGGAACAGAAGTCGGAACCGGAGGTGTAATATCAATCGGAGGTTCCGACATATCGGAGTCGGAGTCGAAGCTTCGTAACATCCCTGATACAGATCTATCATTATTATAATGTTATTTCTTCATTAGTGATTAGTATGGCGCTCATTGGCCTAATAATATATAATATTATATTTGGCCCATGTCCGGCAGTGGACTAATATAGGTTGATGATGATGATACCTACATATTTGATGTCGAGGCACAGAAGGGTTGCGTAGGTAGGTACATTGTACAAAACTTTTTCGAAAATAACTCAATTATACGTGTTTTATGTAGTATGAAAATTCTTATTTGCTTCATAGGGCCACTTGGGAAGTGGCAAGTTTGCCACCTTGGTGGTATAAAAAAACAAAGTATGTAGGTACCTATCTTTGAAACCACAAAAAATCCATTTAATTTTTCTTTGTTTGATTTAATGTTTTCTAAAATCTACTCCCTTTGTGTGCCCTATTGGCATCGACGACAAATAGATTAATCAGGCTGACCCGATTGCGTCTTTAGTAATACGCCATTGAACCAATTTTAACTATGTACCTTAGAATATGAATTACCTAAAATCTGTTCTTAGCGGGTGCCTATGTGCCTATGTCCTAAAAGGAGCCATGCTAATTTTCACCTTCTTACCTAGCTCTTGTATTAACAGACATCTCTTGATGACTTCTCTTCTATAAATAGATTTACTCAACCTGGGGCCTTATTCTCTAACTTGAAATCGATTATCACCTAAATTCAGATAGATTATTAACAACGAAAATTACAATCAAGGAATAGAAAAATTACAACTAGTATTTACAATTGAAACCATTGGGTTAACTGCAGACGGTTACAAACAGTCTAAAGGTAATTGATCCATGTCAATACCAGTCTGTGCGTCCCCAAGACACTGACTGCATTACCACGCTGTATGTCAATGCTGATGCGCTGAGCCAGATACTCACCAGCTAGAGGGTCACGCGTCGCATCGACGACGCTCAGATAATTTTAGATAGATTACCAGTGGTACAATCGAAGTCCAGGCTAGGTTTCAAATGTCAAAATGTACCTATTAATCTCGATTATATTGAGTTAGACAATATAAGGCCCCTGGTATGCATTGACATTGTAATCATTCAAGAGATACAGTGATTTGTGAGCGATAACCCTCTATTCTTCCGCTAAGGATCCTTGGACTTTCAGTTCTTTAAAAAGATACCTACCTACATTTTATTTTTCTTTAAATAACCCCTGTCGTGTTATTCAGAATGACGATATTTTACGATTTATATCTACCTATTTTATAATGGACTTGTCTTAGTGCTTATTTTGTAAGCTTAAAGAAATAAAGATATTGATTTCTGAAACCATAGTATGAAATGAACCTAGGTAAAACAAGTATCTGCCCGCAACTTCGCTTGCTTTGTTTCTATGGAAATGTTTGAAGGCTGTTTTTATCCCATGGAAACTGATATGTATATGGGGTAAAAAGCCAACGATTTATTCCTAGGCTAGAACTACGTGTATTAAATTTTGGCCCGATCCGCTGTGCTATTACCTACGCTAAAACCGCCCATCCAAATTGATATTTTTGCGCCATTTCAATGGCCATCGCGCGCGTCCTTTCCGTACGATTTCAAATTACGAAGGCCATTAAAAGGGCTTTCTTATGTCAGTTTTGTTTCATAAGTCAATTTTTTTTCAAAACTGACCTGAGAAAGCCCTTTTAATGGCTATCGTAATTTGAAATTGTATGGAAAGGACGCGCGCGATGGCCATTGAAATGGCGCAAGAATATCAATTTGGATGGGCGGTTTTAGCGTAATAGCACAGCCGTTTAGTAGTTTTTGTTTGAAAGAGTAACAAACATCCATACAAACATCTCAATGCTATTTCTATAGCATGGAAACTGATTTATGGGATGAAAGTAGGTAGCCTGTTTTATTCCAGGGCTAGAACTACGTCTATTCAAAATTTCATCCCAATCCCTTTAGTAGTTTTTGAGTGAAGTGACAAACATCCATCCATTCAAAATTGCACATTTATAATTATCATCATCATCATCAACCTATACTAGTCCACTGCTGGACATAGGCCTCCCATAATGAGCGCCATAGCGTCCTGTCTTTACATATTATAAAGTTAGGTACCTACCTACCAATATACCTAAGGAACCTTTGCTTTATCTAAAGAACTCTATACATGAAATAACTGGATAAATGTATTGAATATATCAGTTATCTAGTACCCATATGCAAGCTTTGAATAGCTTACTTTGGGGCCTAGATGGTGCTGTGTGGATTGTCCAGCGTTATTTATTATTTATTTACTACTAGCGACCCGCCCCGGCTTCGCACGGTTTTATTATACGTGTAAACCTTCCTCTTGAATCATTCTAGTTATTAAAAAACCTTATCAAAATCCGTTGCTTGGTTTTAAAGATTTAAGCATACATAGGGACAGAGAAAGCGACTTTGTTTTATACTATGTAAAAATGATTACAATTATGTTCCAGGTCTACCATTGCTCGAGTTTGTAGAACTTCAAAACAATACTATAGAGGATCTTCCTTCTGGCGTGTTCAAAGATAATCCTAACCTCAAATACCTGGGCTTGCGACTGAATAGGGCATCTCTTCGCCTGAGGAAAGGAGCTTTGTCTGGACTGGAGAAATTAGAAACGGTATGAAAACTGTTAATTATAAATAAATAAATAATAAATAATTCCGGACAGTCTACACAGCATCATCTAGCCCCAAGCAAAGCAGAGCTTGTGTTATGGGTACTAGATGACTGATATACTTAATACAATATACTACATTGATAGATTTTTTTTTTTTATTATACATATTAAACACCCAGACCAACGAAACAAATTATTAGTAGTTATTGATTTAATTTTGCACATATAATTTCGAATATGGACACTTTACTTTATTTTTGTAGGTACTTACCTATTTTTAACTAGAGTTGTCTGAAATAAACGATTTGAATTAAGTTTTAGGGTTCCTACCGAAAGGGTTAAAACGGGACTAACTTGAGATACGAATTTCTGCGATGCGAATTTGTGCGGCGAACCATTTGGTAGGGTAACCATACCTTCAAGTTTAGTCAGCCGTATTGGACGTGTTTTTAGGAAGCGTAAGATGGATCGCAAAAAGATAATTGCACTGCTGTTATTGTTAAATAGAAATAAAAGAAAAAGAAGATTCTGGGTTCATCCATTTATTATGATTATGAACTCTGAAGGGAACTATTTTACTTGAAAGTACTATGGGTTGAGAACTGAAGAAGATTTTTTTTTTACAACACAAAGAAGGCGGATCAGGTGCCGCGTGTCTTTCTCTAAAGTTGTCTCAGAGCGGACTAAAAGGGGGGTCACCAAGTATGACGTAATATGGCAGGAATGCGCGATGCAAATGAGATCGGACGTTATCGTGCGAGCTCGCAGATATTTGCGATGCGATGCGAGTTCGCAGTTTTGTGTGGGAGCCCTTACTGCGACTTCGCTGTCTTTCCGTCTGTCTATCACCAGGATGTATTTTAAGAACTGCGATAGTTAAACAGTTGAAATTTTCATACCTAAATTGTGTAGGTATTTCTGTTGCCGCTATAATAACAAATACTATAAGTAAACAAAATAAAATAAATACTTATTTAGGGGGGTTCTTATACAACAAACACTATTTCTTTACCGTTTTTATAGATACTAAACCTTTCGTCACATATAAAACTTCCTCTTGAATCACTCCATCTATAAAACAACCATAGCAAAATAAGTTGCATAGTTTTAAAGATCTAAGCATACCTATATCAGGAGAAACATACAGACAGCGTGAAGCGACTTTTTTATACTATACTTGGACTCTACTCATGATAACCTCTGGTTTGAAGGATAAGACTGTTCACACTAACACCCTGTATAGTGACTAAGTAAGTAGTAGGTATATCAGTCATCTTGTACCTACGCATAACACAAGCTCTGCTTGGCTTGGGGCTAGATGATGCTGTGTGGACTGTCCGGAATTATTTATTTATTGAATTTATTTGATTCCAGCTACACATAACCATGTACAATCAAACGGATCGCCTCTCGCTAGAGAACCTCTCTTTGTCTGGTCTACTCTCTCTGAAGAGCTGTGATCTCTCCGAAGCGGGACTCCAAGAGTTGCCGGAGGATCTGTTCAAAGGGACCAAGGCTCTGGAAGAACTCAAACTTGATGATAACGAATTGAGGTGAGAACGATCAGAGGAAGACCGAATTCAGAAAATATTTACACTACTAGACCGACTAGACCACTGCCCGTGGCTTTAAACACGTTCAGCCTTACCACAAAAAACAAAATCACCACTTATTGTCTAAACACGTGTTTAACAGTTGTTTAGCAAAAGTTATTCTATAAATCCATGCTAAACAACTGTTAAAGACGTGTCTAAGGCGCAACTTTTTTTTTTGTAAGGCCGCAAGTTTCTATCGAAACGTCTCATGGCTATTTCTATTCCTTGGTAACTGATTGATATTTATGGAATATAAAGAAGCTAGATTTTATTCCAGGGCCAGTCCATTCAAAATTTTAGCCTGATCCGTTTAGTAGCTTTTGCGTGAAAAAGTAACAAACATCCATCCTAATAATATAAACGCGAAAGTTGGATGTATGTTTGATACTCTTTCACGCAAAAACTACTGGACGGATATGGATGATATCTGGCACAGAGATAGATTATAGTCTGGAATAACACATAGGCTGTATTTTATCCCGGAATTCCCACGGGAACGGGAATTACGCGGGTGAAACCGCGAGGCGCTGCTAGTATCTATATACATTTTATTCCAGGGTTAGTCTATTCAAACTTTTTCAAAAATCAAATCAAAATAACTTTATTAACAGACAACAATGGTCCATAGGCAAAATAAAAGAAACAAGAATACAAAATTAAGAGTAAGGTACATATCTAAATCTAAATTATAACTAGATTCACCCAGTGGTGAAGAATGGGACAATAGTATTTTACGGATATTATTTTCAGAATGCTGTTGGTACTACCTCTCACTCTGCTCATGATTGATGCTACTCGCTTCCGCATAATTGCAGCGAAGCCATCTGTGAACGTATTTGCGAACATTTCTGAAGCACTGCAGTAACGAGGCAGCCCCAACAGCATTCTAAAGATGTTATTATATTGCCCGATGCGTGCAGTAGTTTTTGCGTGAAATCGTAACATCAGTAAATCAGTAAATTAATATCTTTATTTCTTTAGGCTAACAAAATAAGCACTTAGACAAGTCAAATTTAGACTATAACAAAACATCTAACTAAAATTTCGCGCTTATAATGTAAGGATTTAGGAAAACTCAAAAACTACAAGTCAGATCTGGATCAAATTAAGATTGAGTATGGCTCCATCCTTCATAAGCACTGATTTCTGGGATGAAAAGAAGCATAAGTATTATTCAGGGCTAGAACTAACACGAACGAACGTCTATTCAAAATTTCAACCCGATCCTTTTAATAATTTTTGGTTACAAACATACATACAAACTTTCGCGTTTATAAATAGTACCTAGGTACTGTGTGTGTCTGTGCTTATTATGCAGCAAACAGTTGTTTATAATTTATCAAACTTATTTTTCAGATTGTTGCCTGAACACGTTTTCAAAGACTTGGTGAACTTAAAGACGCTCTCTCTTTCCAAGAACAAACTACAGGAGCTGGTAGTAAACTCCAGCTCGATTATAGGGTGAGAAAAACCTTTTTTAAATACCCACCTAAAATAATTTTCCAACGAGATTTGAATGAGCAAACACGTGGCTTTAATTTATAAATTAAAATAAAAGCCACCCTTTTTTGAAGAACAAAAATAGTCTGAATGTCCCCAAAGCAAAATACCATAAGACATAATACAATGGAAGCAACTGAAATAAACTAACCTAGCTATGTCTTTATCGGTAAGAAATCTAATTGTTCGCACTGCATAGGCTGCTATGTCGATGACTTTGGTTCTCTGTCGGAAGTATTACGAATCCTATCCTTCAGAGAAACTCCTCACATAGCTCATTCCATAGCTCACTGAGCGACTTTGAACAGGTGGACCAGCCCTACCGTGAGTGTACACTTTTGTTCCTTCACTTACCGTTAAATTATACGAATCCTATCCTTCAGAGAAACTCCGAGCATAGCTCTTTTCCTAGCTCATTTAGCAACTTTGAACAGGTGGACCAGCCCTACCGTGAGTGTCCACTTGTGTTCCTTTACTTACCTACCCTTCAATTATTAGATATTTCTTTTTTTTAGCGGTCCTTTCTCCACTACAGGCAAGCTGGAAACACTAACCTTGGCGAGAAACAACCTTACAGAAATCTCAACACAGGTCTTCAGAAGCATTTCTTCATTGAAAAACTTGGATCTTTCACACAACCAGCTTAACTTCGATTGCAAATTCGAAACAAGATATAAGTCTGAAGGAAAAACTATGCAAAGCTCTCATTGTAAGTACTGTGTATTTTTCAACCAAATTGGCAAAAATGAGAAAAAAACGTCTCGGGCTTTGTAATAATAATGGCCGTAAGCAGTAAAGACAGAACTTATGATCTGACTAAGTATAACTGTCAAAAGTTCGAAATCCACAAATAAAAAAATGGAAATTTATTGCACAACCCCTAGGGGTTATTTTGTACAAGTTTTGAGTGAATCGAACCAAGGAATATAAATTTCCCATACTAACTTCACCAACCGGTTAATTTTTCAAAATTTTACTATCCTATGTGTTATTCTAGATTCTAAACTATCTATGTAGGTACATATGTATATGTATATATGTAGTTACCAAATTCTATGTAAGTAAATAACTTAAGTAGTTACTGAGATAATTAACAAACATTCACACAGATTATAACATTAGTAAGATAATGAAAATATTCTCTTTGTGTTTTATTGCTTACCTACCCATAACACAAGCTCTATTAAGTTTAGGGCTAGTTAATGCTTTATGATTTGTATAAAGGTCTCCACATACAGAAGCCGGAGGCGGAGCGGAGGCGAAGGCTTGCGAGTTGTATTGTATGTATCCTATTGAATTGTATAAAACACACACACCGCAGGCGGTGGCGGCGCGGTGCCATAGGAAAAACCGGCATGCCTTCGCCTCCGCTCCCCCTCCAGCTTCTGTGTATGAAGTCATTAAATGTTACCTATTTATATTAGTAACTGATAGATGACTAATAAAACGCCTTGTTTCAGTTCTCGAGTCGCCTTTAAAGCCTCTAACCAACCTACAAACTCTAAACCTGAGCCACAATAACTTGACGGCCATTTGTCGCGATATCCAGAATGACATGGGACAGCTGCAAGACCTGAATTTATCGCATAATAAAATACCAGCATTAAAGGTATGTTAGACAGTTATGATCGAAGCGCACCGCACAGTGCCTAAGATTCGACGTAAAATCTAAAAAAACCTAGCTTTCAAAGACTGTGTACCTAGGTACCTGAAAGTCTCCACAAACTGAAACCGGAGGCGGAGCGGAGGCGAAGGCGTGCGAGATGCATTCTATTGAATCATATGACACACTGCAGGCGGTGTGGCGGCGCGGTGCCATAGGAAAAACTGGCAAGCCTTCGCCTCCACTCCGCCTCTAGCTTCAATGTGTGGAGACCTTAAAAAGGGTAATAACTTAATAATTTTTCAAAATGCCTCAGAAGGTGTTTAAGTTTTTAAGCCTGTCTGTCTGTTCTTCACAGGTCTCGTATTAATGTTCTGTAGGGTGTGCATTTTAACAAAACATCACTACCAACTTATCCAAAATTTTCGATTTTTTTTTCAGTGGGCAGACATCAATTTCCAATCCAAAGGAACTATCGATCTTCGCTACAATCAAATAACAAGCATACAGCCAAGCATGCTTCAAAACAGAGACTTCACTCTTCTCCTCGGTCATAACCCTTTCAACTGTGATTGTAAAAATTATAAGATGCTTAAAGAGTTAAACAATCTCAAATACAGCTTGTCTGATGCTAGTTGCAGTGAACCCAAGTCACTACAAGGGGTTCCTCTTATATCTATAGCAGAAGCTAGGAATTCTATCTCCTTAGATAACCTGACGTGCGGTTTGCCAGATGCGCCTAAGAACTGCGATTGTATCTCTCGTCCCTCTAGAAATATGATTGAATGTGTCTGTGATGCAGTTGTAACCAATCTGCCAGATCCTAATAAAATAAAAGACTATAATTTTACTGACCAGGAAATAACAACACAATACGGTATGCTTCTAAAACTAAAAGCAATAGACAAACTTGAAACTATTCCTAACTTTGTAACCAATCTTAGCTTATCTAATCTGGCTTTGGAAGACGTTCCAAATATACCAGACCACATCACGTATGTTGATTTGACTTATAATAAACTAGAAAGTATACCAGAGGAGTTGCTATCTCGTAACCTGACTTTCAATTTATCCAATAACAATTTTAAATGTACATGCGCAGGTCAATCTGACGTTGCTAACTTAAAGAAATATAAAGATAAGATATATGATTACTCAAGTCTACTTTGCCACGAGGGTGACCTGGTAGAAAACATTTCAGTACCACAATTGTGTGATGTAGTCACTTCCACTAAAATCGCAGTCTCTATCTCAATGATAGGTCTCCTAATTGCTGTACTTGTAATTTTAGTCTACAAATACAATCTAGAAATAAAAATATGGCTTTACAATCAAGGATGGACATTCGGTCTTTTTAATTATGAAAATGCTGTAGACAGTAGCAAGAAAAACGATATCTTTCTTTCATATTGTCATGAGGACGAAGATTACGTAATAAATAAGCTGTTACCGTTCTTGGAAGCGAAGTATAAGGTCTGCGTTCACACGAAACACTTTATACCCGGAGAAGACATCATGACACAAATATACAGAGCTGTAGCCGACTCCAGACGAACAGTCATTGTAGCTTCACAAGCGTATTTCAAATCTCCGTGGTGTCTCGAAGAAATGAGAGCTGCTTACAAGCAAACAGAAGTAGACCAACGCACACGGGCCGTGGTTATACTCCGCACCGATGTAGATCCGAAAAGCAAAGATATATCGGACACGGTGCGATCTTATCTGAACCTAAACACTTGGATCGGAGAGAACGACCCAAGGTTTTGGCATCGGCTGTGCTATTTCCTTCCTAGAGACGTAACAGTGGAAGATCTTAGAGTAACAAGAGTTACCAACGAAGCGATAAAGAATCTCTCAGGTCAACTGAATAAGGTTGGAGTAAATGATGGAAAGCTAATAATATGTAATAATGAAACAGGCGAGGTTGAAAGTAACCTGGCTAGGACTCTCTGTGGTGTGAATAAAGGTGATGATAAACCTTGTTTGAAAGATGAAGTACAAATAGCAATTGATAATTTGCCAGGTGGGTTAGAAGCAGTGTGCAATAATGGAGTGTTGGCCAAAAAATTACCAGAAACGTTGAATAAGGTAAACGAAGATAGAAAATTGGTTAACGTTGCCTACTGAAAAATCAAAATAATTAGCTCGTATTTAAAGATTTAGGATTAGGGACCTGTACATAATGATTTTGCGTGTTTGTAATGACGGTGTTATATATTCCGTGACGTCATGACACGGCTCCAGCCAAAGACCAGCGTTAGTTGTAAGTAAATTCAGTAAATGTAATAGTAATAATAGTAAATATCCAGGTTTTGCTGAGAGAGGGACCGTTAGTTATCTTTTATATTGTACTACTTGTGCCCGTGACTTCGTCAGCATAGAATAGTGACTTTGAACACTCACATAAACCTTACATATTCCCATAAAAGTAGGTACCTACATAAATAATGATATTTCTTGGGATAGTAGTATAAAATATAGCTTCAAAAAGTAGACTACATACTGTATTAAGGCGAAGACAGGAGCTATACTAGCGCCTAAAATACACAAAATGAAACTACTACAGATGTATTAAAAAAAGCTTATATGTTAGGTTTAACAAACTGAACGTGTAAATTTTGTAAATTCCTTCGTTTAAAGTAATTATATCATAAAATAAGTGACAGCGCTAGTTTAGCTCCTGTTTGCTTCTTAAAAAACACCACAACAAACAAATTGTATTACGTGGTATTCCATTGATTTATTCTCACAACACTATATAGAGAGATAGGCGATACCTATAGAGAGATATTATTATGTAAAGACATAATTATCACATTAGTGACAAATCCGCGGGGTGCTCTCTGTCTGCACGCCAGCAGTGGCAAAATATGTAGAACGTAATATATATAAAATAACATAATTGCATGCTCACACCATGTTAATACTCATGTTTTAAGCAAATAAATGATTCTTATTCTTCTTCTTAACACTATTTGAACACAGCAATTTCACCCGCGTTAAATTCAAATTTTCAAAATTCGGTTTTGAATCTCTCATGAGATTCGGATGTTTTACCAGGACAAAGAGTAAAGTAAAGTAAAAGTAAAAAGTATTTGTGTCACAAAATTACAAGTAATACAGTTGGTACAAATATATGAAGAGAACGTAACAACAAAAAAGGTCGTCGCTCAGCATTATGCACAGCAACGATGGCGCTACTGTGCGCTGGTTTTATGCGACACCTAGAGGGCGTAGCAGCAGCAGCTGTGACACGCGTAAAACAATAAAACAAAGACAAAGAAAGAAGAAAGAAGTTATACAAAGAGTAGCCTTTGTCCTTTAAACTGACTCAATGATAGAATCAAGTCGATTGGTGGCTTAGTTAAGGCATGAAGGACAAACAAACCTTTTGCATTTATATTAGTTAGTATGATAATACACCACTAGTAGCATACTAAAACAGGAACTATTGGTTTGCGGAATAACTTATTATTATTTTAGCTAGTTTAATTTTAAGTAAACTAAACCGTAATCTTAAAGCGGCATTCATTACACTACACGTTATTCAGGGCCCGGTAGTTAGGGCGATTAGGGAGTAAGGCTTGCCGGGTCCATCCCTTAGGGACCCTCTAAATCTTATTACAGCACTCTTAGTTAGGGTTAGGGTCCCTGAATATCGTGTAGTGAAATAGGCCTTTTAGTGAAGTGACAGGAGACTCCCGCTCCGGTTCGTTCTTGGTGCAAAGGATAGCCATCGCTATTCAGCGAGGTAATGCTGCAAGCATTATAAGAACCATTGCTCCGGGAATGGTCAGGGGCGGGTTATTTATTGACTAATCATAAATTGTATTATAATTGTCCTAGGCTAAGATTCTCTGACATTAAATATTTTAAGAAAGTTATGATTTTAATATGAAAGAAACTAATTATAATGATATAATTAGTTTCTTTCACTAGTCATCCACAAGTTAAAATAAAGTAATTTCATACACAAATATGTACCTACCTATTAAAGACTGCCGAAGAATGATAATGTGAAAAAGATCTGTACCTAGTAATTAATAAAAACACTGAATCAATGCAAAGTATTTTATTTATCAACTAAAATACCTAAAAATAACATCACATAACAAAAATATTCTGTAGTTACAAAATAATGCGTGAACACATAGCTCGCGCAACACAGATCCGAATTAAAATTAAAAATCTTCAGACACATTAGGTTTTACATTAAAAACAAATTGGCAAAGAATTCGCATCACTAAACTATTTGATTTTCACGTCTCTTTTGCTTTACAATGTCTGGGGGCTGGAAAAAAGATAACTTCCTAGATTTTCGTAAATGTTAAATACCTTCCATAGTTTTGAATTTTTCATGAACCGGATAGATGGATTGTTTTAGCCAGAAATAATACTGAGCACAGCACGCAATGTTACTACGAATTTTTATATAATGTGGATTCTAGAAGTAGATGTTTAGTATAAGTTCTTAATTCATGTAATTTACTATTGTTAACACTTCGCTTTTATTTTCGGTACTTTATTTATTTTTGTGATTTCTCGGTCACAACAGAAAACCAGCGCCGGTTTAAAAATAATATAAAACCTGAAAATGCTGAGTTGGGACCTAAAATTACTGTATTTATTATTTTACTTTAACTTTCATAAGTTTAAGCAAGTTATAAATAAATTTCTTTGATTGGAAATGGAATCTTTGGATGGCGTCGCGTAAAGATAAAATAGACCAAAAGATCGAAAGCGAGCGAAGGCTAGCAAACTAACGTGAACAAACCAGTGTGGGTGGACGTCCTGGCGAAAGCAAGCGGGGGCTTTCGTTCGCCTTTGACTGTGGGGTTCACATGCGTTCACAACAGAGAAAGAAAGTGAATGTTCGGTACCGATCGCCGAGTCTTACTCATTTGCCATCGCTCGCTCTTGTCGCTTGGTCTGTACTGTTCTCACCATAAGTATAGGCCATCTGTTTGCATAGAATCTCAAGATTGTGTCGAGTGAACCCAATCTGTTTCTGCCTTTATTATGACACTATTTCGACTAAGCAGATTATTTATTACGCGCTCTCATGGAAACCAGCCCTAGAGCAGTTAATCAATTTCAATCCAGTCTTTTACAATGGCAGTTATAATTTTGATTACTTAGTTATAACGTAGGTTGATTGTCACCAAAAGATAATCAGACAATTTACAGTTTCGTCTATTAACTTTGTCGTAAAATGCATGTAACCTTCGTCAATTGAAATGTAATAGTCCGATTATCTTTTCGCCGAACACAAGTCTAAATTTATGCATGTAAAGATATAAAGTGAGGGAAATAGCTCTCGAACTAACGTTTATTCAGACATGCGGCTTGCTTCGCTCGCCACTACAATATGAAGTTACAAGATATCAAAAAAATCGCAGTTTGTTAATTGATACTTCAGGTTTATGCGATGTAGCTATCACAACCAGAGCCGCCATTCTACAAAATTGAATAGCCATCATAATCGATGCATGCAGTGCGTTTTTCTCCTAGTGATTTGTCAGGTTGTAACGGCTTTGTATAATCTGAGCCTCGTCTCTGAAAGTGCTGCTAGAATATTAGTACCGTTTAGTTCCACGCAGCCTATATCCAGTGAGGGTAATGTTGATGGTAAAGACATCGTTCTACCCCCATCTAAACCATGTAGGATAGTCGAGGAATCACTTTCGGAATGCGCGGCCACCCAACTAGCGCCCGGTATTTTGACAATATTAACTCTAGACATCAGCGAAGCCCTAGCAGACCCTGTGAAAGTCTCCTCTATATCAGAGATAACATCACCATTGGGCACACTTGCTCTAAGCTTGCAGACGGTGAGTTTTGCTTTCTCATGTCCATTTGGACGGCTTGATATCACTGCTCTGTGACTTTCATTGTCGTAACACATGGACATGAAAGATCCTTCTACTGGCATGACTCGAGGTTCCCAATTCCTGTTATTCGCTGACCACAACCAGCAAGAATTCAACTGGCATGATAGGAGACCAAACTCGGTTGAGCAGAGAGAGATAACGGGAGATATGTCCCCGGGTGCTGAAAGCAGGTTTAGGTGGGTAGAAGGATTTCTTACATCATATTGGTGAATGACTCCACCTACTCCTCCAACAAAAAACTCATTGCTTCGTAGATAGTCCCAGGAACACGACCATAGCGGCATTCCAGCGTTAACTACTATACTAGAAAATCCTCTCTCGACAATCCTGGCTGTGCTGTCTAATCCCACACTTAGCAAGAGATCTCTCGGTTGTGAATAAGTGATGTCACGGATAGGTTTTGGGTGCAAATGTGAAAAATGTCCTAAGCTAAAATCCACACAGTTGATTTTCCTTATCCCGTACCCAGGGAAAAGGTAATTCACACTTTTTTGAGTTACATACAACTCATAAGTCCTACAGTTGTAAGTTAAGACTCTGCAGCCTCCGTCTTTGCAGATTTCTAAGTTCTTCTCGAGTGCAAACCTCCACGACTTTCGGGCTGGTTGTTCTTTGACTTGTGACTTCATGAGCCCTCGTAGAACCTCTAACTGCATGGTACAAGCTTTGTAAGCGATTTTTGACTTCTGAAGCTCTAGTTCTGTTCGGCTTTTCTCTGCTGTAAGTGTATCTATTTGCTTTTGAAGCGTAGTTATCTGTGATGTATCAGTTGCAACTAATCTTCGTGCGTATATGTGCCTTATGTCTTTGATGTTAGCTCTACTTTTACAGGTTGGACATGCTCGGTCTTTGGCTGTCTTAGCTTTTAGCCATCTCTGGATGCATAGAGACCCAAATAGGTGACCACATTTGAGGGCTACCAGTCTATGGTCTCCTGAATTACCCCAAGAGTCTAAACAGATAGGACAAGTCTCTCCGTCAATATCTTCACTTGGAGATGCGATTTTCCGTATTTTGGCTGGTGGCTCCTCACCGTCATTTTGTTCAGGTATTGAAATTGATGATTGGTTGGAGTCTTCGTTACTAGGGACCCATGGAGCAACAGTGGTAAGACTACTGATGTTGTTTAACGGAATAGAAGGTTCTGTATAAGTTTGAGATTGGTCACTTACTGAAGGGTGGCTGACTTGATTTTGACTGAGGCGATTTGACGTTTGGAGAACGGGTGATGGCGGTGGAGCTGGACTTAGCTCAGGGCTTCTAGGGTCAGGGCTTCTAGGGTCAGGGCTTTCGGGTTCCGAGAGAATACTGGGGCTTTCTCGCCCGCTGTTGGAACCAGTTGGCTGACTCATAATTGCTCATTTAATTTCTTTGCCTGAAAAAATCAGACTTTGAAAAACTATCTAAATACTAACGTAAATAAAGTAGGGATAAACGATTTGTAAAACTTGTAATCAAAAGATTCCTCAATTTAAATGATGGGAAAAATCAGGTAGGCGTGCAACTAACCATTTATAACATTTAGAATTTTAATCGTAGAGTTGTAAATTGCATCTAAATGGCATCAAGAATTTTCAGCACATGTAATTTTCTTTCAATACAATCAAAAATAAGCTTCCAGCCGATCAGAACATCACAAACCAATCACAAACTTCGATAAGTCTTGCGAAATTCAAAATTCTTGACAAAAGTTGCTATTTCATCGGAAGATTTGGAAGGCGCGAGCTTTTTCACGGACTGTATACGGTTTTCGCTGTACTGACGTGTAAATAGCTCTCAAGAAAAGCAAAATGTGAGCAAAATAAACAAAACATTACACTAAATTGGTCATTGGTTTTGTTTTGCTTGCTTGTTTTACGTTTATTGAAATGAAACAAAACAATACACTTTAAAACAAGACAAGAATAGTTCATCTGTTCATATATTTTGTGCTTATATGTGAACTTTCTTCACTCATGCATCAGCTGCAGATAATTGTAACCTATCTAAGCCTGATAGGTGAATCTTCTAAAAATGCCATACTGTGCAATTTTATCCTGCAAGAATGCGAGCCACACTAAGAACCTTAGCAACGGTGGCATATCATACCATCGGTGAGCTATTTTCGTCCCTATAACATACGACAAATACCTCAGACATATATCTGTTCTGTCTGCTAGTTCATTATACGATAAAAAATTGCTTACTACCAAAGTTGTGTCATTACCAACTAGCTGCCGACAATATTCTATTTAGTTCAATCTCAGCATCTTAACCAGTCTCAAACATTGATATCGTAAAATAGGTAATAACTTTATTGCACCATCAAAATATGTAAATGAGCAAGAGCTATATTGCTCATCATGGCAAATTTTCCATAAGTAGGTAAACAATCCTCATTTCATCAACAATATTTCATTTCATAATACAGTGTAATCTCACTAATCCGGCACTATTAAAAACCGGAGGATTCCGCATTATTGGAATGTTCGGATTACTGGATTATACTGAAAAAGTCATAGGTAATAAATAAAATAAAGCATTTCATAGAGAGAATAGATGTATATAATGTATTAAATTTTTTAAGTTCTGAAATAATCCTTAATTGAGGTCTGCTTTTGTGCAACTTGTAGTCCTTGCTTAAAAACCTTTTCTCGCATGTTGTATACGTTAGCACATGCACGTGATAAGTTTTGAGGTTAGACTGCTAGTCGACGATGCAGCGACCAAGCTCACAGCTATAGAGGGGTGAGGGAGGCGTGGGCGTAGGATGCCAGATTATTGGACGTGCTGATTTATCGAAGTGCCGGATTAGTGAGATTTTACTGTATATCCAAGCCAGACACTGGCTAAAAATTATGGAACTTTAATTACAGAGTTCTGAAAATGTTTCTCGGATAAAATCGACTGTAACATTAATGTAATTATGTATTAAACTATGTAAGCTTTTAAAAGCTTAAATATTCCTCAACTCTCTTTAATGGTTTTTTTTTTCTCTTTTCTTTGTTTTTTGTATTATTTGGTTTTTTTTCTACTCCATATAGTATACCTACATCTATGTATAGCATATTTATGATATATAATTTTAAATATCTATCATACTTATATTATTTGCTTACATATATACACCATATTTATATAAGTACCTATTTATATAACCATAATCTTATATTTTTCTTTAATATTTGACTACATAACTATTTAATTATTAGTATTTATTAACATTTATCTAACACGCCACCGTCTTCATTTACGCTTCCACTCCATGTCCATCCAAAGGTTGCCTGGAAGAAATCGCTCATAGCGATAAGGCCGCCCATTGTACAACCTATTATTTGTTTTTTCCTGTCCTGTGTTAAATGTTTCTGGTGTGCAATAAAGAGTTTTGTATTGTATTGACATTTCAGGTTCCCCAAAAGCGATACCATGAAATCACAATGGATCAAAGCAACAGGGAGACTAGACTGGCAACCAGCTAAAAGCAGTACAATCTGTTCAGAACACTTCAAAGAGGTTGACTTTGTGATTGGGAAGGGAGGGTATAAGTACCTGATAGAGACTGCTAAACCTGTGGAGACTGAGGTATAGAATGGTATATGGCACCATAGGTTAATAATCCTATGAATTGTCCAGAATTATTATTAAAAAGAAATCACTACATAGTATAAAACAAAGTCACTTTCTCTGTCCCCATGTCCCTTTGTATGCTTAAATCTTTAAAACTACGCAATGGATTTCGATGCGGTTTTTTTTAATACAAAGAGTGATTTGAGCGGAAGGTTTATAGGTATAAAATAAAACCGTGCAAAGCTGGGGTGGGTCGCTAGTAATAAATAATTCTCTTTGAAACTTGTGTTTAAATACATTACATAAGATAGATGTTTTTATTATATTATTTAAAGAAAATACCCAGAGCTGGGTACAACATTCTGGAAGAAATATCTAAAATGGTTGTTGGTGTTCCTATGCATAAAAAAAAATATTTATGTAATATTCTGTATTAAGTTAATCAGTCATCTAGTTCCCATAAAAAGCAATAAATCAATATATTTATTTATTTAGGCTTACAAAATAAGTACTTAGACAAGTCAAATTTTAAACTGTAGGTACATAATTATCAAAATAATATAAAAAATAAAGTGATAATTGATTTTCTATGCGTCAATCTTTTGTCCATTGTGTTGATTTCAGTTACAAACACAAACCACAGACGAAGACAATGAAATGAATGAATCATCAGTAAAAAAGCTTCATGCCATGCTTCGCTTCAAGCAATGTAAGATTGACAAGCAACAAGTGAAGATCAAATCATTGCAGACACAAGTTCGCAGGTTAACAAGAAGGTTGGAAGGTTTGAAAGAAAACTGCTTCTGTGGTGCTAAGAGTGAAAAATCTAGTGTTAAGGTAGGTTGAAAGTAGCATTATTCCAGGGTTCAAAGCGATAATTATTGTTAGTATCTTTTATAATAATTGTGATAGTTATCAAGATTTATCTTAGATAAATCGTAAATATTCACGTCTAAATTCCCGGGAGTCCCGCGTCGTATTTGACATTGAATAGGAATAGTGTATTTCTTTGGTAACAAATACCTTTAATGTGTGTATGATAATTATGACGATAATTATCGTGATAATTGTCATACACATACATATATTTTTTGTTAATTTCAAACCCTGATTTATTCCGATTTCCGATACACACATAAAAATAATAATAAAGCTTTTTTTATTTGTTAAACTGAGTGGATGTAAAATGAATCAAATCAACCTACCAACAGATCTATGCTGTTGTCTTGTAAGGTTAAAATACTTATAATTCGAACATATTGGACCAGAGTCTAAAGACTTATCTTTGGACAATATTGGACTTATCTTAGGAACATATTAGACAAGAGTTCAAAGACTTTCTTAAAACTATATTGGACAACAGTCCAAAGACTTATCTTTGAACCATATAGGACAACAGTCCAAAGACTTATCTTTGAACCATAGCGGACAAGAGTCCAAAGACTTATCTTTGGATAATATTGAACAAGACTTTAGGCCTTTAGATAATAATTAATTAATATTATATAGCTATCTTCCTGTCCAAATCCACACTGATCTGTTCAGCCGTTTGGTATGAAAAGATAACAGACTGACAGACAGAATAACTTTCCTTTTTTATTATTAGTACCTAGGTATGGATTATGTAAATAAGTACGTCTTTTGTCTATTTCTTTTCAGAGTACAACAAAACAATTACACGAAGAAACTGACAATAAAGAAGAAATCAAAATAGAACATGTAAAAGAAGAATCAATAATTATACCAGAAAATCAAAATGAAAATAAATTAGAACCGAATTTTGAAATTAAGGTTGAAGAAAATGAAACGCAAAATGTTAATTCAAGTGATATTTTCGATGATAATGAACCGACCAGTGATATTTTCGATGATAATGAACCGATCAGTGATATTTACGATGATAATGAACCGATCAGTGATATTTTCGATGATAATGACACAGCCAGTTTTATTTCTGATAATATATCAGATGATGATATAGACTTAGAGAGTTTGAGAAATAAGTCTGCTAAGAAATGTAAAAAGCCTGCGAAATCGAAAACTAATCAAAAAACAGTTAAACAGGAGAATGGTAAGTGATACCTATATAAATTATTTAATAACTGAATATCTGTCTCAGCGCATCAGCATTGCCATACAGCGTGGTAATGCAGCCAGTGTCTTGGGGACGCTTCCGGCTGGTATTGACATGGATCAATTGAGCTACCTTTAGACTGTTTGCAACCGTCTGCAGTTAGCTCAATGGTTTCAATTGTAAATACTAATTGTTATTTTTCTATTCCTTTGCTTGTAATTTTCGTTGTTAATAAAGATTTTCACTTATTTAATAACGGAAAATCCACACAGAGTCATCTAGCCTAGCAACCAACTACAAAAAAGGATAAGTTTCTCAAAACTACTGTATTTTTAGGGTACCATACCTCAAAAAGTTAAAAAAACCCTTATAGGAATAATTTGTTGTCCATCTGTCTGTCTTTCAATTCCCTTTTTCTCAGGAACGCATAGAGATATAATACTGAAATTCATATCAGAAACTCAAGTCTACTGTCCCTTGGAGCTGTGAAAAAAATCAAACTTCTAAGCCAACGCAATCAAAAGAGCTGGATATGTTGCAAATTTTCGACACTAGCTAGGGAATCAAATACAAATACAAAGGGCATTTATTTGCTAAAAAAAACTTAAATTATTCTTGTTACTTGTGGTCCCCGCACTAGGTTCAGAACCTGTATCGCGGGAGGCCGGCCGGCTAAAACCTACAGGGTAACCCCGTTAATTCAAAATCTTGTAATTTGGTATGTTACGGTTTAGTAACGTCTCGCACAAATAAAGGAAAAATTTAGAAAAACAAACTATTTAGTTACATCATAATATCAAAATATTTTTATAGATAATGTTACGGAAAACTTCGTGCGCGAATCTGATTCGCAGTTGGCTAGTTTTTTATGTGTTACCTACATATCCACGGTTATTTATCGCGTTTATTTAGCGATTTTCCCGAAATTTCAACAGGTTTACTGAAGGTTTATTTCAGAAATAATTAATTTTATTTCAGAAAAGATTGTGCCTACTAAGAAAGGTTCTATAGACTACACACAGTATGAAGCAGTATTTGACATACAATTATTTAAATCAGATGAAGGTAAGATATTAAATTACTAGCTGGGCCTTCGCCCTTGCTTGGGATTAAATGACTTTTTTATAAATTTACTTGTTTCTAACTGTAATGTTGTATGTGAGTCACGTAGATGCCAAAAAAGAGCTGCAATCCCGTCTCTCATCGGAGCCCTATACGTCTGCCAAGCACCGCTGTGAGCGCTGCTACACGGTCTACAAGTGCGAGAAACTGCTGCAGTTCCACATGAAGTGGCATGATGTGAGTAGGTACAGACTCGGAGCCCTATAAGTCTGCCAAGCACCGCTCTGAGCGCTGCTACACGGTCTACAAGTGCGAGAAACTGCTGCAGTTCCACATGAAGTGGCATGATGTGAGTAGGTACAGACTCGGAGCCCTATACGTCTGCCAAGCACCGCTGTGAGCGCTGCTACACGGTCTACAAGTGCGAGAAACTGCTGCAGTTCCACATGAAGTGGCATGATGTGAGTAGGTACAGACTCGGAGCCCTATACGTCTGCCAAGCACCGCTGTGAGCGCTGCTACACGGTCTACAAGTGCGAGAAACTGCTGCAGTTCCACATGAAGTGGCATGATGTGAGTAGGTACAGACTCGGAGCCCTATACGTCTGCCAAGCACCGCTGTGAGCGCTGCTACACGGTCTACAAGTGCGAGAAACTGCTGCAGTTCCACATGAAGTGGCATGATGTGAGTAGGTACAGACTCGGAGCCCTATACGTCTGCCAAGCACCGCTGTGAGCGCTGCTACACGGTCTACAAGTGCGAGAAACTGCTGCAGTTCCACATGAAGTGGCATGATGTGAGTAGGTACAGACTATGACTCGAAAAAACAGTCATATTCAGAAGTGTCCTTCTTATATTGAAATCAGTTGAAAGAAAACTACGCTTGGGAGGCGGTTAGGTGATTTCAATTAAGGTCCCTATTAGGTGCTACTCAACACGCCTCTCAAATATTAATATTGTTTTATTCCTTACAGTCGACAGCAGAAGTCGAATGCGATATATGTCGCATGAGATTCGCCAACAAGCGCGTGTTGCTGAAACACAAGCATCGATGTCACCGCGGCAAGTTCACGTGCAGGCTCTGTCCACTCATCACTTACTACGGGTGAGGCACTAGGGCAATAAGTCGAACGAGATTTTACGAGATGTATGTCGCATGCCACTCGCCCACCAACATGTTATGTCGCATGCTTGTTGCATGCATGTTTTGCCAACACGCAAGGGTACGTTATAATTTATACGTTACATGCGATTTATGAGGGAAGGCATATGTCCTACAGTGGGCTGATGTAGCTTGATGATGTTGACAATGATGCGAGTCACAAATTCGCATATCGAATGAAATATGTGTCGCATGCGATTCGCCAACTACTATATAATGTCTCATGCAATTTGCCAACAAGTGGGTGTGTCATGCGATAATAATATATTTAATACGTTGCATGCATTTCACCAACTGTGGCATATCGAATTAGATATATGTCGCATACGATGGACTATCAAACGCATATCGCATGCTATATTTATCGCATACAATACACTTACACAGAAACCTGTATATTATTGAAAGAAGTATTAGTTGTAATTTCATAATTTCAGGTATGTGAAATTAATAAATTATATCTACTTTCAGGACAGCTATGAAGGCGCACTTTGAAAAACATCAAGGGAAGACTTATAAATGTCACTGCGGAGGAGAGTTCAAGTAAGATATAATAAAAGAACTAAAATTACAACACAAACTAAAATATGTAGAATTATCTGAGCGTCTGGTCGATGCGACGCGTGCCCCTCTAGCTGGTGAGTATCTGGCTCAGCGCATCAGCATTGCCATACAGCGTGGTAATGCAGACAGTGTCTTGGGGACGCACAGACTGGTATTGACATGGATCAATTGAGTTTTAGACTGCATTCGTCTGCAGTTAGATCAATTGTTACAATTGTATATATTAGTTTTGGTTTTTTCTATTCCTTGATTGTAATTTTCATTGTTAATAAAGAGTATCATCGCTTTAATAAAATACTAGCAGCGCCTCGCGGTTTCACCCGCGGTAATTCCTGTTCCCTTGGGAATTTTGGGATAAAATATAATATATGTGTTATTCCAGACTATAATCTATCTCTGTGCCAAATTTAATCCCTATCCGTTCAGTAGTTTTTGCGTGAAAGAGTAACAGACATCCACTCATCTATCCATCCATACTTACAAACTTTCGCGTTTATAATAATATTAGTAGGATATTTTTATAGTACTATTCGCAGGCACATATCTCGTATTGGTATTGACGTGGAACCGTAGAGCTAGTCTAAACTGTATGCAACAGTCTGCAGTTAGCTCAATTGTTTCAACTGTATACATATTCTAGTTTTCATAAAGTACTAGCGCCGCGCCCCGGCTTCGCATGGTTTTATTATACATTACTATAAACCTCACGGAGCCCGAGACCTTTCCAACGAATGCAAAACCGTGGAAATCGGTTCGTGCTCTGGAGTTATAGCGTCAGGAAGGAAAACCCGACTTATTTTTATACAATGTGATTTTTCGAACCTTGATCAAAAGAAATGTGCGGATACACGACACATATTTATCGGTAAAAGTCGGGATAAAAAAAATTATATGTTATTTATCTCAAAAACAAAGCAGTTTTAATATTTTTTAAAATGAAGACTACTTCATCTGGTTTTTTCTTCGTATCTTTTTGAGTAAATGATGTATTTTATTCGAAGTAGTCTCATTTGAAAGCTAGATAGTTTACCTAGCTAATAAAATAAATAAAAAATACAAATACGATACATAAGCGTAGTAAAAACAGTATTTTTTTAGAAATAAGACAAAAAGAAACGATTTTTATTTTATTTTTTCTCTGTAACTTTAAAACTGGGTAATTAAGGTGTACTTTTTTGCATGTTGTATTAAACTTCATAATTTATTCTACAAATCCTTCAAAAACTGGGGGTCTATCTCTTTCCGTTGTCATGTTATTCACCATTTAAATTAGGTACTTTCTGCCATCAGTTGAGATTCCTGTTGATATTGTACTTGAATTGTGTTTAAAAAAAATAACATTAAATTGTTTTTATCTCGGTTTTTATCGATAAATATGTGTCGTATATCCGCACATTTCGTTTGATCAAGGTTCGCAAAATCACATTGTATAGTAGATATTTGTATTGTACTATTCGCAGGCACATATCATCGTACCTAACGCACAAACGCAAAGCGCACGCTCGCACATCGACGCACGTGTGCGTTACATGTGCGAGATCTTTCGTCTCTAGACTCGGACTGCTCAACCACCGCTCTAGGGCACACCAGGTAAGACATACCTACATACCTCGTACCATATGGTACGAGATCCGACTGCAGAATTAGCCCGCTCATCGCTTTTTGTTATTTGATAATAAAGAGAAAAAAATTAGCTTTAATTTGATATGTAAATGATAAATGTGCGTTACCTATAAATGTTTTAAAATTATACCTGTTTATACCTGCCTGGTGCGGACGGGTGAGCAACGGTAACCGTGTTTTTTTAGAATCTTTACATAAATTGCCGTCATGCAGACGTTATTTTATTAAAAAACAAGAGTACGTAATTAATTTCCAAAAAGCTATGAAACAAAAATATACTTGCGGCCAAATTCTGATAGGCAACCTAGTATATATACATAAATTCTCCTTCTTACAAATAAACATAATAATTTGGTCTTAAACAAAAAGCGATGAGCGGTCTAATTCTGCAGTCGGATCTTAGACCAATAGCTCCTACAAAGAAGTATTAGGGATGCCATAATCACTTGCCTATTGACAGGTGGTTTGATTTGATACTCGCAGATAACCGCAGCCACAGCTAGAGTTTAGTAGGTAGATATAAAATATACTGTTATTTATTACAGACTCGTTCGTTGGAGGATGCTGAAGGCGGCGTGGTGTGCTCTCAGTGTGAGCTCACGTTCCCTAACCAACGAGTGCTCAACGTGCATGTACTCAGCACGCACAAACTGAGCCAGGCTGCCAACGACATGTGAGTGGAACTAACTGTACTTGTACAGCGGCGTGGCGTGCTCTCAGTGTGAGCTCACGTTCCCTAACCAACGAGTGCTCAACGTGCATGTACTCAGCACGCACAAACTGAGCCAGGCTGCCAACGACATGTGAGTGGAACTAACTGTACTTGTACAGCGGCGTGGCGTGCTCTCAGTGTGAGCTCACGTTCCCTAACCAACGAGTGCTCAACGTGCATGTACTCAGCACGCACAAACTGAGCCAGGCTGCCAACGACATGTGAGTGGAACTAACTGTACTTGTACAGCGGCGTGGTGTGCTCTCAGTGTGAGCTCACGTTCCCTAACCAACGAGTGCTCAACGTGCATGTACTCAGCACGCACAAACTGAGCCAGGCTGCCAACGACATGTGAGTGGAACTAACTGTACTTGTACAGCGGCGTGGCGTGCTCTCAGTGTGAGCTCACGTTCCCTAACCAACGAGTGCTCAACGTGCATGTACTCAGCACGCACAGACTGAGCCAGGCTGCCAACGACATGTGAGTGGAACTAACTGTACTTGTACAGCGGCGTGGCGTGCTCTCAGTGTGAGCTCACGTTCCCTAACCAACGAGTGCTCAACGTGCATGTACTCAGCACGCACAAACTGAGCCAGGCTGCCAACGACATGTGAGTGGAACTAACTGTACTTGTACAGCGGCGTGGCGTGCTCTCAGTGTGAGCTCACGTTCCCTAACCAACGAGTGCTCAACGTGCATGTACTCAGCACGCACAGACTGAGCCAGGCTGCCAACGACATGTGAGTGGAACTAACTGTACTTGTACAGCGGCGTGGCGTGCTCTCAGTGTGAGCTCACGTTCCCTAACCAACGAGTGCTCAACGTGCATGTACTCAGCACGCACAAACTGAGCCAGGCTGCCAACGACATGTGAGTGGAACTAACTGTACTTGTACAGCGGCGTGGCGTGCTCTCAGTGTGAGCTCACGTTCCCTAACCAACGAGTGCTCAACGTGCATGTACTCAGCACGCACAGACTGAGCCAGGCTGCCAACGACATGTGAGTGGAACTAACTGTACTTGTACAGCGGCGTGGCGTGCTCTCAGTGTGAGCTCACGTTCCCTAACCAACGAGTGCTCAACGTGCATGTACTCAGCACGCACAAACTGAGCCAGGCTGCCAACGACATGTGAGTGGAACTAACTGTACTTGTACAGCGGCGTGGCGTGCTCTCAGTGTGAGCTCACGTTCCCTAACCAACGAGTGCTCAACGTGCATGTACTCAGCACGCACAAACTGAGCCAGGCTGCCAACGACATGTGAGTGGAACTAACTGTACTTGTACAGCGGCGTGGCGTGCTCTCAGTGTGAGCTCACGTTCCCTAACCAACGAGTGCTCAACGTGCATGTACTCAGCACGCACAGACTGAGCCAGGCTGCCAACGACATGTGAGTGGAACTAACTGTACTTGTACAGCGGCGTGGCGTGCTCTCAGTGTGAGCTCACGTTCCCTAACCAACGAGTGCTCAACGTGCATGTACTCAGCACGCACAAACTGAGCCAGGCTGCCAACGACATGTGAGTGGAACTAACTGTACTTGTACAGCGGCGTGGCGTGCTCTCAGTGTGAGCTCACGTTCCCTAACCAACGAGTGCTCAACGTGCATGTACTCAGCACGCACAAACTGAGCCAGGCTGCCAACGACATGTGAGTGGAACTAACTGTACTTGTACAGCGGCGTGGCGTGCTCTCAGTGTGAGCTCACGTTCCCTAACCAACGAGTGCTCAACGTGCATGTACTCAGCACGCACAGACTGAGCCAGGCTGCCAACGACATGTGAGTGGAACTAACTGTACTTGTACAGCGGCGTGGCGTGCTCTCAGTGTGAGCTCACGTTCCCTAACCAACGACTGCTCAACGTGCATGTACTCAGCACGCACAAACTGAGCCAGGCTGCCAACGACATGTGAGTGGAACTAACTGTACTTGTACAGCGGCGTGGCGTGCTCTCAGTGTGAGCTCACGTTCCCTAACCAACGAGTGCTCAACGTGCATGTACTCAGCACGCACAAACTGAGCCAGGCTGCCAACGACATGTGAGTGGAACTAACTGTACTTGTACAGCGGCGTGGCGTGCTCTCAGTGTGAGCTCACGTTCCCTAACCAACGAGTGCTCAACGTGCATGTACTCAGCACGCACAAACTGAGCCAGGCTGCCAACGACATGTGAGTGGAACTAACTGTACTTGTACAGCGGCGTGGCGTGCTCTCAGTGTGAGCTCACGTTCCCTAACCAACGAGTGCTCAACGTGCATGTACTCAGCACGCACAAACTGAGCCAGGCTGCCAACGACATGTGAGTGGAACTAACTGTACTTGTACAGCGGCGTGGCGTGCTCTCAGTGTGAGCTCACGTTCCCTAACCAACGAGTGCTCAACGTGCATGTACTCAGCACGCACAAACTGAGCCAGGCTGCCAACGACATGTGAGTGGAACTAACTGTACTTGTACAGCGGCGTGGCGTGCTCTCAGTGTGAGCTCACGTTCCCTAACCAACGAGTGCTCAACGTGCATGTACTCAGCACGCACAAACTGAGCCAGGCTGCCAACGACATGTGAGTGGAACTAACTGTACTTGTACAGCGGCGTGGCGTGCTCTCAGTGTGAGCTCACGTTCCCTAACCAACGAGTGCTCAACGTGCATGTACTCAGCACGCACAAACTGAGCCAGGCTGCCAACGACATGTGAGTGGAACTAACTGTACTTGTACAGCGGCGTGGCGTGCTCTCAGTGTGAGCTCACGTTCCCTAACCAACGAGTGCTCAACGTGCATGTACTCAGCACGCACAGACTGAGCCAGGCTGCCAACGACATGTGAGTGGAACTAACTGTACTTGTACAGCGGCGTGGCGTGCTCTCAGTGTGAGCTCACGTTCCCTAACCAACGAGTGCTCAACGTGCATGTACTCAGCACGCACAAACTGAGCCAGGCTGCCAACGACATGTGAGTGGAACTAACTGTACTTGTACAGCGGCGTGGCGTGCTCTCAGTGTGAGCTCACGTTCCCTAACCAACGAGTGCTCAACGTGCATGTACTCAGCACGCATAAACTGAGCCAGGCTGCCAACGACATGTGAGTGGAACTAACTGTACTTGTACAGCGGCGTGGCGTGCTCTCAGTGTGAGCTCACGTTCCCTAACCAACGAGTGCTCAACGTGCATGTACTCAGCACGCACAAACTGAGCCAGGCTGCCAACGACATGTGAGTGGAACTAACTGTACTTGTACAGCGGCGTGGCGTGCTCTCAGTGTGAGCTCACGTTCCCTAACCAACGAGTGCTCAACGTGCATGTACTCAGCACGCACAAACTGAGCCAGGCTGCCAACGACATGTGAGTGGAACTAACTGTACTTGTACAGCGGCGTGGCGTGCTCTCAGTGTGAGCTCACGTTCCCTAACCAACGAGTGCTCAACGTGCATGTACTCAGCACGCACAGACTGAGCCAGGCTGCCAACGACATGTGAGTGGAACTAACTGTACTTGTACAGCGGCGTGGCGTGCTCTCAGTGTGAGCTCACGTTCCCTAACCAACGAGTGCTCAACGTGCATGTACTCAGCACGCACAAACTGAGCCAGGCTGCCAACGACATGTGAGTGGAACTAACTGTACTTGTTTCCTTCCAGTATCGCTTGCCGGCACTGCGGCCTCACCTTCGAGTATACAACTCAGCTCAGACAACACAAGCGAGATGAACATCCGACGACGCCTCGCGATAGGTACGCGGAGGCCAAACGGAGTAGTGGACAGAAGATATCGGCTGCTAGCAAGCAAGACTGTTGTTATACTTGTGATGAGGTAAACAGATAGTATTGTTAGTTACTCATAACCTACTTATAACACAAGCTCTGCTTCCTTTGGAGTTCAACTTCAACTTCTTGATTATGGCTCTGCGTCTGGTTTGACGCAATTTTGCCAATGACTGTGTTGAAAACATCGCAAGCTTTTATTTATTATGTAATGAGAAATATAAGAATATTAATAAGCAATATTTATACTTTATAAAGAAGAAAAATTCATTAGAACAAAAACCTATATGAAACTATGAGCTACAAATATAAAAGGAAATAAACTAAATATAGAACTAAAGTAACTCACAACTACAGATTAAAAAATATTTAGATGATGCTGTGAGGATTGTCTAACACTATTCATTGCTGTGCCTTACTTCTTCTTCTTGTTTTATAGCTCGCTGTGTCTATGTTGCCACAACTCTGCCAGTACTCATGTTTAAAGAGTCATAAACTTTAGTAGAGACAAGATTAATAATTGAATATTTTTTAGGATAAATATTTTTGAAATGTACCATTGATTTAAACCTGAAAAGCAACACACGGTTAGTAGGATGAACAAATACCTATAAACAAAAAGTTAATGAGTAAGGGTTATACATGTTGTTAATTAAAATGCTAATATTTACAGCTTAATCTTATAAGAATTTACAAATTTACATAATGAAAAGTTAATATGGGGAGAAAATATAAGGGATAGTAAACATTTGAGGGAAGTAGAACGAGGGATATCAGGGGGGAGAACATTATAAAGGGAAAAAAAATATTTAGTGCAATTGTAAAAAATCTGACTTCGTCCGCGTGACTTTGGCAATTACATAAACCTTGCATTTTTCCATACAAACCTTAATCCCCTTTTTTTATTTTACCTTCTTTTTATTTTTTCTATTATTTTAATTAAATACTTGAATGACGTTAATACTTGGCCAGATTTCACTCAGTTCCATACAAGACTATTGTATCACTACATAGTATAAAACAAAGTCGCTTTCTCTGTCCCCATGTCCCTTTGTATGCTTAAATCTTCAAAACTACGCAACGGATTTTGACGCGTTTTTTTAATAGATAGAGTGATTCAAGAGGAAGGTTTATACGTATAATAAAACAGTGCGAAGCCGGAACGGGTCGCTAGTGTAATTATAAGTTTAACAAAAAAACACAGCATCCGAGATATTATTAATTGATTTATTTCAGATTAAATCCATAGAATACTTACAAACTAATTAATTAAATTAAATTTCACACAGATTTAAATATAATAATTACATAATGATAAAATATACAATTATTAAGTTTTAAATAGTTAAGTTGTCAAATTATCCCAAACCAGATCCTATATTGTGTGTGTGGCGGCTGTAAGATAAAAGACCCGGGTTAAGATTTAGTATGAACTGTCAACAACACACAGTATCATCTAGCCCCAAGCTAAGCTAAGCTTTTTTATTTATTTTTATTTAGTTGGCAACACACAGTTATAATAATTAACTAAACAAAAACATACTTGAATCATTCCTAAACCAGCTAAGTTTCAGTTAAGCTTGTACAAATGTGCTATTGCTTACAGTGCACTGTGTGTGTTGTTGACTGGTAGTAACTGTCAACAACACACATAGCATCATCTAGCCCTAACAAAAACATACTTAAATAATTCCTAAACCAGCTAAGTTTCAGTTAAGCTTGTACAAATGTGCTATTGCTTACAGTGCACTGGGTGTGTTGTTGACTGGTAGTAACTGTCAACAACACACATAGCATCATCTAGCCCTAACAAAAAAATACTTAAATAATTCCTAAACCAGCTAAGTTTCAGTTAAGCTTGTACAAATGTGCTATTGCTTACAGTGCACTGTGTGTGTTGTTGACTGTTAGTAACTGTCAACAACACACATAGCATCATCTAGCCCTAACAAAAATCTACTTAGATAATTCCTAAATCAGCTAAGTTTCAGTTAAGCTTGTACAAATGTCCTATTGCTTACAGTGCACTGTGTGTGTTGTTGACTGTTAGTAACTGTCAACAACACACATAGTATCATCTAGCCCTAACAAAATCATACTTAAATAATGACGACCGATGTGGCGCGGTGGGCGAAGATCCGCCTGCCTGCTTAGCTTGGGGCTAGATGATGCTGTGTGGACTGTCCGGAATTATTAAAAAAAATAATTAAAAATTTTATTTTAAAAAAATTCCTAAACCAGCTAAGTTTCAGTTAAGCTTGTACAAATGTCCTATTGCTTAGTGCACTGTGTGTGTTGTTGACTGTTAGTAACTGTCAACAACACACATAGCATCATCTAGCCCTAAGCTTGGCTTGTAAAAATGTCCTATTGCTTACAGTGCGGAGCGGAAGGCAAAGGTCGAATGTGGCGCCTCCAGCACTATAGGAAGGAACATCCGCAGATCAAGTACAAGGCGAGCGAAGACGCGACGCAGCACATGTGCGACCAGTGCGGGAGGCTGTTCAGTGTGAGTATCGAATTATTGTGTGTACTTACTGGCGTGGATTTTTATTTTATTTTATTTATTAATGGTTCACCAACAGTATACATATTCATCTTATATAATAAAAGAGATACATGACAAATTCTAATATACATATATACTTATTACAGGTGGACACAACATTCAATAAATAAGGTTTATACCTATAATATTACTAATTAACAATTGAGATCAGTATTACTTAAATCTCATTTATATACAGTGGACCCCCGGTAATCCGACAAACGTTTTGCAGGGCAGTGTCGAACTATCGAATTTGTCGGATTATAGAGTACTGCCTAAGACTAGAGCCCGGAATTTTTGAAAAGAAGCACGTAATCCGACAAATTCCAAATCAAAATGTTAAGATTCTAGGTATCTGAAGTACACATCATACAGCAATGTTTAGAGAACTGTCGAATTTAGTAAATTAAACAACACACTTCTCATTCGTTTGTTTGCCAAAATAATGTTTGTGTACCTACCTAACTACATTCAACAGTGATAGGCATGTCGGATTACAGGGGGCGCCGGATTAGACAGGGGCCGGATTACCGGGTGTCCACTGTATACCTATATAAAATACTAGCTGGTGCCCGCGATTTCGTCTGCGCATGTTATGCATGCATGCATTAGTATTTCGAATACTCGCGATTTTACTTGCATAATTCCCTTTTCCGTGGGATTTTCGGGATAAAATAAGCATATGTGTTATTCCAGCTTATAATCTATCTCTGTGCCAAATTTCATCCAGATCCGTTCAGCAGTTTTTGCGTGAAAGAGTAACAAACATCCATCCATCTGTCAATCTATCCATTCATACTTACAAACTTTCGCGTCTATCAGTTCAATTCAGCATCTGAACGACGCGTCACGCGTCGTTCGATGCTGTGAGAAATTTTTGAAAACCCGTATAGCCCAGGGGAACCAAACTGAATTCCGGGATAAAATGTATCCCATATCCAATCGTCCCGAGTTCCATTCGAATTCATTCACTTCCGTCGTGATGCGTGGTTAAAGAATTCTTCTTTCACCCTCTCTCCCAGGGGAACCTTACCGAATTCCGGGATAAAAAGTATCCCATGTTCTTCCTTGTAGTATGAACTCAAATCGTCCCGAGTTTCATTCCAACTCATTCAGCAGTTTCGGCGTGATGCGCGGTAAAGGAATTTTACTTTCATACCCTCTCCCATGAGAACCTTACTGAATTCCGGGATAAAAAGTATCCTATGTCCTTCCTCGTAGTATGACCTATAATCATGCCGAGTTTCATTTCAATCCATCAAGTAGTTTCGGCGTGATGCGCGTTTACGATACAGACAGACAGACATACATGAATGAAAAAAATTACAGTTTTGGCTTGAGTATCGACAATAGAGTGACCTCCAAAAAAAATTTTCAAAATATCTTCAATGTACAGAATTGGACCTGTTACAGTTTTATTATAAGTATAGATGTTAGGTAATAACAGACAGGGTGTCTGATATTCCTATGACAAAAAAAAAACTTACTGATCATCTAAAAGAGGCTGCTGTAAATACTCCAGCAGCTTTTTTTGGATTAGTTGGTTTTGGGGACAGAAAGATTATAATCAAATCAAAGCTGTTTATTTGTAACTTAAGCCTTAGTTAATAAATAAATAATGCATACTAAAATGTAATTTTAATGAGATAAGTAGACTACATAAACACATTATGTATAATTATAGTACATTTATGGGTTTTAGATTAAAAACACAAAAATATTCTACAACATATGTATGGTCAACTAAACTTTTTATTGATTGTTCATAAGAAGCTTAGCTTAACTTGGGGCTAGATGATGCTGTGTGGATTGTCCAGCATTATCCAAGGCATTTCCAATGGATGCGGTAGTAGACAAATCTAGCCTTATGTCTTAGAGCATTATTTATTTAGATAGGTAGATAGATATATTACTTTGTTTGTTGTGTATTTAGTTTTTTGATAAATTAAAATCATTTTAACTGAAAGCTCTCATCTCCCTTTTCCTTCTATTTCAGAGTATCTACGTCCTCCGCGACCACCTCAACAAGCACCTAGGGCTCCGCCCCTGGGCCTGCCGCGGCTGTCCTCTTACTTTCAGCTCATACGGGGCGCGCGCGCAGCACGAGGTGCGGCATGGGGCTCCGCTGGCCTGTCCGTACTGCCCCGCGCGGTTCCATAGCACGTCGGGGCTCTGTATGCATAAACGGAGGTGAGTGTAAACAAAAGAGGGTAGTTGTTAAAAAAGGTTAAAGAGGGTAGTTGTAAAAAAAAAGAAATGCGCGCCATTTTGTGAAAAAGATAGATCTAGGATTTAGCGTTCATATATATGTCACATGTCGGTTCGTAAGTATTAAATTCCAAACTTATAGAATAGGTAACCTTAACACTAAAAAATTATATATTATAAATAAAATTAAAGAAATAGCTAGTAATAAAAGTCGAGGTATGAATTTTGACTTGCAGCTTCCTTGATCGCTGTAGTCTGATACAAAAGAGGGTAGTTGTTAAAAGAGAGTGCGCGCCATTTTGTGAAAATGATAGACATAGGATTTAGCGTCCATAGAAGCGGGACAGACAGAGTCCGCTAACCTGTCGATACTCTCCCGCGCGGTTCCATAGCACCTCGGGGCTCAGAATGCATAAACGGAGGTAAGTGTAAACAAAAGAGGGTAGTTGTTAAAAAAGGTTGCAATGCGTGCCATATTGTGAAAAGGATAGACATAAGATTTCGTGTCCATAGGAGCGGGACAGAGCATAAGTTTTTGGAATGGCGTAACAAAAATCAAGTTTTTGTTTATTTACTTGAAATCTAAACTTAGGAATAAACTGTACAGGGAACCAAATAATTAATAATAAAATAACGAAACAAAACATAACATTTCAGACCAGAGTTCCGATCAAATAAAAATAAATAAAAGGCTATTTCACCGGCTTTTTGTTTCTAATGTATGTGGAGGCTATTTCACCGGTTTTTTTATTTCAGGCACGTTGGTGCGCGCTCGCACGTGTGCGGCGTGTGCGGGCGCGCTTTCCTCCTGGCGGCACAGCTGCGCGAGCACGTGCGCGCCGTGCACCAACACCGCCGCCGCCGCCAGCCGCCGCGGGACCGCCGCGCCGCGCCCGCACGCCACAAGCCAGTTGTTACTAGGATACAACTGTAACTTGCGAGAAGGCTTGATAAATAAATATATACCTAATGATGAATACTTTGTCTATTATTTACCAATAGCGACCCACGGTTCGCTCGGTTTTATTATACGTATAAACCTTCCTCTTGAATCACTCTATCTATTAAAAAAAACCGCATCAAAATCCGTTGCGTAGTTTTAAAGGTTTAAGCAGTCAAAGGGAAATAGGGACAGAAAAAGCGACTTTGTTTTATACTATGTAGTTATGAATATATAGTGTACTTTCAAACCTAGGGTCTAGGGCATAGCTAGACCCTAGTACACGTTACAGCTTTGTAGTTTGTAGGTAACCATCTAGCCTAGACCCTAGGAAATTATTACTATTGAATATTCGAAAATATAGTTTACCGGCTGTGCCTGCACTAGGTTCAGAACCTGTTTCGTGGAAAGCCTGATGGACTGATAATCTTCAGAAGATCATGTGGAATTTCCAGTAAATATCTCGATACCTTGGTTTTGAAACGTGGAGTGGAGAATACTGTGAAATGAAAATATGTAGAAAAGTAATCAGTCTATTTGTCAGCCAATCGGTGTGTCGCTTGGACGAACAAAATCTCTCGTAATAAAATAAAAACACCTGGCTTGACGTTTTGCTTAGCTTTTTTTGACGATTTCGTTTCGTTTGACACATGAATGACATAATTTTGTTTTTAAAATTCGGTCAGTCGTCGCGGAATAAAATTCGTAAATAAATCTAAATTGTATGATTTCAATTGAAATTATCAAGAAGACAACTATTTACAAAAATCTCATAAGTGGTGACTTTATTTATTTGTGAAATACGGTGAGTTTTTCGTGTAATTCCCTTTTTTGGAAACATGTGTGCCGCCACTCTCATTGTGAGTCATTCAATTTACAGTTTTTACAGACTTTCTAAAATAAAAAAGCATCCAAGGTTTTTGTTATTGCTGTCATATTTGCTTTGTTACCGCTGAAAGTTTCTAAAAGGAGTAGATAAGAACGCACATTAAACATAACCAGAATCTCTCCAAAACTATGTATCTATCCAGTATCCAGTGTAACTTACCGCATGAGAAAAACGAAACGAAAAGAGAAAAAAATATTATTTCTTATAAAATGTACTTAACTCTATTTAATTTATTATCATGTATTCAATCCTTAGTTTACATTTTAGAGTGTTTTTCTCTGTACTAGTTAAATAATTGCATGCCCAAGGTATACAGTATAACAGTCATGTAGTACCCATAACACAAGCTCTGCTTAGCTTGTTGCTAGATGATGCTGTGTAGATTTTCCAGCGTTATTTAATTATATTGTTACACATTTTGTATACCATCTTTTTCAAAAACAATTGCTATAAGTAATATGAAAATTAACTTTGACTTTGTAGTTTCAGTAAACAACAAGGATGGAGCAAGTCCTACATCATGTGGCACAAACCATGGAAAAACAGCTGGATGCTGAGATTGAACGGTGAGATAAATAAACAAACATTTACTTGCAAACTTAGAACCATCACTACACCACCACAGACAGACACGCACTGGCTTTGCGTGTGCTTATTATGCATATAAATCATACTCTTGAATCACTATATGTATCTCATTATGTAACATGCAGCAAATATGCATTTCAGTTGCAATTGAATGCATATTTGCTCCCGGTTACCCGAATAAAATCAGTCTGCGATTGACCACCAATGTAGAGACTTTAAACCATACCATTTTTACCATAAGTTGGCGGCACCAGCTAAAGCGTACATTCTGTTCGTTTTGCAGGCTGGATCAGATGGATAATAGTGACTTGGAGTCGATCAGACAACAGCGACTCAACGAGATGAAGAAGAGAGCTCAGTTGAAACAAGAGTGGCTGGCCAATGTGAGTCCTTCCTGAGTACTCAGTACTTTTTAGTGGCGGGAGAATGACCGCCTGCGACGCAGGAGGTTGTAGGTTTGATTGCCTTGGAACATTTATTTTTTATTTATTTATTTATTAAGGTTACATATTTACATTGCCATTACAGTTAAAACCAAGGCGACAATGAAGTATAAAATGATATAAAAATACACTTACTAACTAAACATTATAAGAAACAAAAATACTACGACTAACCAGCTGCTAGGTTTTTTTTTTATATTATTCCATCTAGGACAGGCGAATGCCATAAAGCCATACTGCCTTGTCTTTCGTATTTTTTGAATTCAGAGGTTTTTTTTTTAGCTTCAGCATTTATTCTGCCATTATCATGGTTCATTCCATTTGGTTGGACATGGCGATCACCGAACAAGCAACACAGAAACGAAATAGACCTTATCCTATCAAACCTACCAAATGCGTTTCAAAACATCGAAGTATTGAATGTCTACTTTCCATCAGATCATAGGCCGGTAAGAGCAACGTTATCCATAGCAACAAAACACAAAAAAAGTAGAAGAGGATACACAAACAATCCATGTAGCTCATTGAGAACCGAGACAGAAATAAAAGCTTACATAGAACATCTAAAAACCGGACTACAGGACATTGTTTACTCCAAGGATACGCCAATACAAAATTTCTACGACAGATTAGTAAAAGTAATCAAACAAAGTCTGCAACAGGCAAAAATATCATATAGTGGAACTCACAATGATATTTTACAAGAACGCACAATTCGACTCATGGAAAAAAGAAGAATACTACAAAAAACTAGGCACAAAACTCGCTCTATGAAAAACGAGCTAAGCGCACTGTATAAACTAGTAAGCAGATACATAAAACAAGACTATGAAAGACACAGAGAGCGCACAATACAGAGACATCTAGAACTCTCGGGAAGCACAAAACGAGCATACAAACAACTACAAACAAACAAAGTGTGGATTGATGGTTTAACAAACTGTACAGGAAAAGCCCTTCATAACCGCAGCGATGTCATTACAATTGCAACCAAATTCTACAAGAATCTGTACAAATCGAAAGTCGAAAATCAGACTGAACCTCAAAGTATAACTTCACAACAGCATGCAAATATGGATATAGTGCCCATCAGCGAAGAAGAAGTAATTGGAGCAGCAAAAAATCTGAGAGCAGATAAAAGTCCAGGCTCTGATAACATCACAAATGAGGCTATAAAAACAGCAATACCACTACTAGCTATATACCTCACACAGCTGTTCAATGCTATACTAAAAAAAGGCTCAACCCCTTCCCAATGGTCAGAATCAAACATTATCCTCATTTATAAAAAAGGAGACCCGAGAAACGTGGCAAACTACAGACCAATCAGTCTTCTTCCATGCCTATATAAACTGTTTTCATCTATTATAAACCTGAGGTTGAGCAGCACGCTTGAAGGAAAACAACCTGTAGAGCAAGCCGGATTTAGAAAAGGTTTTTCGACAATCGACCATATCCACACAATAGAATTAATAATCGAAAAATATCAGGAACAGCAAAGAAATCTGTATATTGCTTTCATTGATTATCAGAAAGCTTTTGACACTTTGGTGCACACAAGCATATGGAAAGCCCTCAAAGAACAAGGCGTTGAAGATAACTACATACAGGTCATCAAAAGCATTTACGCAAACAATACGAGCAGAGTGAAATTGGAAACTATTGGCCCTAGCTTTCCTATCCACAGAGGTGTAAGACAAGGCGACCCTCTATCTCCAAAGTTATTTATAGCTACACTACAATCTATAATAGCCAAACTAGACTGGAAGGGATATGGAATTAAAATAAGTAACAGCTACCTCAGCCATTTGCGTTTTGCTGATGACCTTGTGTTGCTATCTGAAACGAGCACACAGCTACAAATTATGATTGAATCACTGAATGAGGCTAGTAAGGTTGCAGGCTTAGAAATGAACCTTGCAGAGACAATGACCATGACAAATACCATAAAAAGAGCAATTACTGTGGGAACCCACACATTGACATATACAGACAAATATACATACCTAGGTAAACAAATTGGGTTTGATAGGACAAGCAATGAACTCGAAATTGACATAAGAACACAACGGGCATGGAACAAATATTGGGGACTAAAAGACATATTTAAAAGCAACATGCCAATACACATAAAAGCAAAAGTTATGATTTCAAATTTACTTCCATGCCTTACATACGCTTGCCAAACATGGAAGTTCACAACAAAAATAAGGAACAAAATCAACACTTGCCAACGAGCTATGGAACGAAGCATGCTGAACATTAAGAAAATACACAAAGTTAAACATGATAACATTAGAAAATTAACAAAGGTAACAGATGCTCTAAAATTTGCTCAAAGAATGAAATGGAAGTGGGCTGGCCATGTCGTAAGAATAGAAGACCAAAGATGGACAAAGAAGGTAACAATGTGGAAGGGGCCACAAGGCAAAAGAGCCAGAGGAAGACCTCACACCCGTTGGGAAGATGACATCAAAAATATTGCAGGACTACACTGGACACAACTAGCCAAAGAGAGGGATAAGTGGCACACTTTGGAGGAGGCCTTCACCTTAATAGGGGTTCTCGAAAACAATCAAAGTAAATTTTAATAATAAAAGAGTAATAATTAATATTGAAATTATTTAAAGCATAATCATTTTATTATATAATCATCAAAATCATTATTAATAAAATTTAATATTAATCTAAGTTTTTATGCATGTATAAATTAGTTATTAATAGGTAAATTTTTAATTTTAATTTGTTATGTTCGAGAAATAAAAGGCTTTTTATTTTATTTTATTATCATGGTTCAATAGTAACGTTATAGCTGTCAGTTGAAAACGATTCTCCCTAGGGCGGAAAAGTATCACTTTCAACCCGCTCTTCAGGCATGTTTAGACCTACTTTCCGAGTGTGAGTAATGAAAAATATATTACGTTCAACAAGTCTGCAAATAGGAGAGAGCACTCTGCGGATTTGTCACTTATGTGATATGTCTTTTCTAGTAGTTATACATAATAATATAGTCATTCATATTTCAAAAATTATCAGTTAAACTTATAATTTATAATTATAATTTTTGTATGGACGTTTTTTACTCTTTAACGCAATAACTACTCAACAGATTGGGCTGAAATTTTGAAATTTTCAATAGACGTAGGTAGAAAAGCCCTGGAATAAAACAGGTTGCTTTTCGTCCCATAAATCAGTTCCCATGGATAGAAATAGCCTTGAAACGTTTCTACTGAATAGTTGTGTTATGTCAGTTATCCTAATTATACCTACAACCAGGGTTCAAAGCGATAATTATCATTGATAATTATCTTTGATAATTATCTTGATAAATTATCTTTGATAAATATAATTGGAAATATTTATGTCCCTTACATTTTTCGTATTGCATTGGTGTTTCAGAACACGAATTCATTCTAAATTCAAAATATAAATTAAAGCTTAAAAAGAGATTTCCTTGATAGTAACATGTGTTTATTTTATTCTTCTAATGTAAATGGTTATAGGTAGATAGCCAAAATACCAAAAATATGAACTGAAAAGTTTACTTGCATTTGAAAATTATCGGATAATTATCTGGTAATTATCTTGATAATTATCTTGATAATTATCGTTATAATTATCAAGATAATTATCGTTATAATTATCTTGAAGGATATTTATCTTGATAATTTCAAACCCTGCCTACAACCGACGACATGTTTATAGAAGTTAATGATATATCTTTATCTGAAATCCACAGGGTCACGGAGAATACTCAGAAATCGACGGAGAGAAAGAGTTCTTCGGCGTCTGCAATAAAAGCACAAACGTCGTCTGCCACTTTTACAAGAGCGACTCGCCGCGCTGCGCTATAGTCGATATGCACCTCAAGCTGCTCGCCAAGAAACACGTCGAGTGCAGATTTGTTAAGTTGGATGTTGAGCGAGCACCGTTCTTGACAGGTAAAGAAACATGCGGATTGTCATGAAGGCGGAAACAGCATCTAAAGTGGCGCCCCCACTTATTTTATCATATAATTCCGTTAAACAAAGGAATTTCCAAAATTCACACGTTCAGTATGTTATACCTATCATAAGCTTTTTTTAATGCATCTGTAGTAGTTTCATTTTGTCTAGTTTAGGAAGAGATACGAAGTTGCCTTTGGTGGCCACCAAACTCTGTTTTCGTATATCTTCCTAAAATTCACTATATACACAATACTATAGGGGAGGTGTTGTCAGGTGTTGTCAGTTGGTGAGGCAAAGTCTAGTTTTATGGTTTTCACACCCGTATATTTAACATAAACACGCTCAACACAGACTAGGTATAAGGAAACAAGAATATTTAAGTAATGCGCGACGCAACGCGGCGTGCGGACGGCTTGTTGGCACGATTAGGACTGCGCCAGTTCTAGGCAAGGCGCTGTAGCCTTGCCGAGCGTCGCTTTGTTTCGCTGGGCGTTTGCGGGGAAGGTGCGCGGGCGCGTAGGGAGTGGCTAGGAGCAGATTCCCAAGAAAGACGCGCTATAATACAATAATAAATAGATTTTTTTTTACCCAGGAAACTACCCTATTCTACCCCAAATAAATCTAATCACATTATTTCAGACATGGTAAGTATAAGTCACACAACACAGTCCATAATTAACATTTTTAAAATACTAAGACAAAACATACACAGAAAATAAAAAGATAAAGACACTAACAACCAACATAAACCCTTGTCCAGTGCTGTATAAAAATAATAGTACATTGTTACCCAAGGGTTCAACCCTTGGGTAACAATGTACCCCGAGACGGGGTTTAGGTAGTAATAGCTCGAGGGACTAAATAAGTTACTTTCACCCGAGGTAAACACTGTGCTTTTCATTATGAATACAAGGCAATATAAATAAAAACTTGAGAGAAAACAAATGAATCGAATTGCCGCTATTTATTATATATATTAGTCCATCTAGGACAGGCGTAAGCCATAAATTTGTCCTGTCATATTGTCTTTCGTATTTTTCCGAATTTTTTTTTTCAGCTTCAGCATTTATTTTTCTCATTCAGCCATTATCATGGTTCAATAGTAACGTGATAGCTGTCAGTTAGAAAACGATTCTCCCTAGGGCTGAAAAGTATCACTTTCAACCCGCTCTTCAGACAACTTCAGACCTATTTACCGAGTATGAGTAATGAAAAGTAACTTATGTAGTCCCTCGACTATTGGCGCCCGAGTGTACCAGTCTCGGGACTAAATAAGTTACTTTCAACCCTTGGGTAACAATGTACTATTTCTCATTCTGCCATTATCATGGTTCAATAGTAACATGATAGATAGCTGTCAGTTGAAAACGATTCTCGCTAGGGCTGAAAAGTATCACTTTCAACCCGCTCTTCAGGCAACTTCAGACCTACTTACCGAATGAGTAATGAAAAGGGTGTTTTATTTCTGTTGATTCCAGGTCGTCTTAAGATTCGCGTGATACCTACTATAGGCTTGGTGACTGACAACAAAACGAAGGACTTCATTGTCGGGTTCACTGACCTCGGGAACAGAGATGACTTCACCACTGAGATTCTCGAGTGGCGTATCGCTAGGTATTGTATAACTGGCTTTTATTTATAAACTAGCGACCCGCCCTGGCTTCGCACGCTTTTATTATAGATTGTAGTCTGGACAAGCTACTCGAAATACTAATCCTGCGCAGACGAAGTCGCGGGCACCAGCTAGTAATACCATAATTGCATGCTCACACCATGTTAATACTTATGTTTTATGCAAATAAATGATTATTATTCTTAAAAAATGACTAGACAATCCAAACATTTGCAAAACAAAGTACCTTTCTCTGTCCCTATATCCCTATGTATGCTTAAATCTTTAAAACTACGCACCGGACTTTGATGCGGTTTTTTTAATAGATAGAGTGATTCAAGAGGAAGGTTTATACGTATAATAAAACCGTGCGAAGCCGGGGCGGGTCGCTAGTGTTCTTATATTCTGCAAATATTTGTTCCATATCTGGGTGTTTTCTAAATATTTTCTATATATTTAAATAGAAAATACTAATGTTAATTTTTTTTATAATATTCAATCCACACAGCATCATCTAGCCCTAAGCTTGTGTTATGGCTACTAGATGACTGATATACTTAATACAAGACATTACATAGATAGATACTTTTATTATACATAGAAAACACCACAATTAAATGAAATATTAATGTAATTAAAGTCATTGAAAACGGGATATTAACCATGATTTGATTCTTTTTGATATCTTTCGTGATCAAGGCGCTTGAAACGGTGCCGAAATATCGGAAAACTCAAAAAGAATCAAATCGTCACTACATACTCGTAGTATAAAACAAAGTCGCTTTCTCTGTCCCTATGTCCCTTTGAACGCTTAAATCTTGAAAACTACGCAACGGATTTTGATGCGGTTTTTTTAATAGAAAGAGTGATTCAAGAGGAAGGTTTATACGTATAATAAAACCGTGCGAAGCCGGGGTGGGTCGCTAGTAATAGATAAATTACATGAAATAGAAAGTAAAAGTTAAAAAATATATTTATTTTGTCAGATGAAATACAAAAAATACATTTGGACATAAAATACTAATTTAAATGCTTTCCCAACAGAGCAGAAGTGATAGAATACGCTGGAGATCTTCTGATCCCACCAGAACAAGCCAGAAAGAAGCAGAAACTTCAAATCCAGAACAAGAGAACCATCCGATCCACTGCGGGGGACACGGATGACGAACTGAATAGCGATTAACTACCCTCATTTAATATTTATACGACCTAACTTAAAGGGGTTATTACACTACACGATATTCAGGGACCCTAACCCTAACTAAGAGAGGTGTAATAAGATTTAGATTTAGACCCGGCAAGCCTTGCTCCCTAATCGCCCTAACTACCGGGCCCTGAATATCGTGTAGTGGAATACCGCTTTTATCATCATCAACCTTTTAGTCCACTGCTGGACATAGGCCTCCCCTAATGAGCGCCATAGCGCCCTGTCTTCAGCTTGACGCATCCAGCATCTGCCAGCAGTCTTTGATCGTCATCCCACCTGGGGGCGTCCTACAATACGCTTGCCAAGTCGCGGTCTCGCTCAAGAACATGTCTACCCCAGCGGTTGTCGGTTCTTCGCGAGATATGACCGGTCCACTGCCACTGCAGCTTGCTAATTCTTTGAGCTATGTCGATAACTTTGGTTCTCTGTCGGATGTATTCGTTACGAATCCTATCCTTCAAAGAAACTCCTCACATAGCTCTTTCCACGCGACTTTGAACTGGTGGACCAGCCCTACCGTGAGTGTCCACGTCTCAGCTCCGTAGGTCATTACGGGTAGGACGCACTGATTGAAAACTTTTGTTTTCAAACATTGTGGTATAAATGACGAGAAGACTTGACGAAGTTTCCCAAACGCTGCCCAGCCCAGCTGAATCCTCCTCTTGGCCTCCTTCTCAAAATTGTTTTTACCTAGCTGTACAATCTGCTCAAGGTAAGTGTACTCGGACACAATTTCAAGAAGACGATCGGTCCTGACTTTGGTTTTATCCAAATTCATGGCAAGACCGATACATCGCGAGGCTTACCGGTTAACTTTAGTAATATAATAAACGCGAATGTTTGAATATAACGATGCCTTATACCTGATTTACACTTTGTTAAGTGTCAAGTGCGAGTAACAAGTGTAAGCGACATTATGATTTCGGATAACTGTTCACGGAATATTTTAAACTAAGACCCATATGCCATCTTTCACATAGCTGCGTCTTTTATATAAAGAAATAATATTAAGAAGCCGGCGGATGGATGAACTCCCCATACAAACGGAATACCAAAATGATTTGTAAGTCGAGCATATTTCCACAAAATTTTGGTGTCTTTTGTATTTGAATTGTAAAAAAGTTTTTAAAAAATACCTAATAATAAAAAAATACAAAAAATTACTTTGGAGCATAGATAAATACAATTCAAATATAAAAAACACCAAAATTTGTGGAAATATGCTCGACTCGACAAATCATTTTGGTATTCCTTTTGTATGGGGAGTTCATCATCCGCCAGCCGCTTAAGTTGTAAATTATGTTCAGTTCATGATATACTTAACCCCCTAACCTAACTTCTAAATTCATTATTTATCATGGTTTGTTTTCTCTTATAAGTTCTTTTTCTCCAATCACTTACACTCTGGTATCTATTGGTTTTTAATATTATTTTATACACAATATTTTACTCCGAAAGGTTTATGACACTACGGATATTAGCAGAATAGTGTCGATAAGACGCAAAGCCATTACACCAAGAATTGAATTTAATTTTTCTATTTGAATGCGCGCGACGCCGCGTTTTGAAATCGCGCTTACAAAACGCAGGTTTCACTTGCACTTTGTACTCGCACTTTTTAATAAACAAATTATTATTACATACATGACAATTGTTAAGAAATTAAGAAACGATTGCAACTTGTCGCTGAAAACTTGTACATTCTCTATTTTTATAGTTTTTAATCTAAAGTTTTGTTTGTTAATCTAATTATAGTTATAACTACTCTCAGAGGCATCAGGGTAGAAAAGATAACTCCAACAACGGCGTTTAGATCGCAACTGATTTAGTAATTAGATTGAGTTAACATGAAGATAAAATACGGAACATGAAAGACACGTAAAACAATAAACATCACGCATTACACGTACGGCATTACTAAGCTAAAATAAAGGAATTTAATTGAACTAGCTTCCGCACGTAACTTCGCTCTGAATAACATTGTACTTTGTACATCTTGGCCACTAGAAAAAGGAAGACAATAATGTGTTAGAATAAGAATTGTTTAAACAAGAATCTAGACACAACTAAGATTCTTCCCGATAATGAACATTACATTGTACAGTAATTTATTAATACAATAATTATCACTCTATACTAATTAGATAATATGCGTAAGTTCAGCTGTTTGGATATTAAACCAAATCTAATGCACAGATCGCTTTGAAATTTTGTAAAGTAGATGTATACCTATTTCTATACAAAATTTTCGTTTTAACTATAATTAATTATTGTATGAATGTTGAGCTTTACTATAAATGATTATTTCTATAAGTATGTGCTGATTACAATTGCTGGAAAAAATATTTAATGCGAGATTGAGTGAAAAATTTATTGTATTTTATAATTTTATTAAAAAACTACTTTCTTACTTCTGCTGTTTCATTACTCAACAAATAAAGGTAGTAAATACTATTGAGACGTGACATTGAAGTCTCACTTAATAAACTTACTACTAGTATATTATAAAAAATGGGAAAGTCTGTGTGAATGTTTGTTATAAGTAATCTCCGAAACTACTTGAGTTATTTTAATAAAATTAAGTACGCGGATAGTTTAGGAGCAAGAATAAAACATAGGCTATTAAAATTTGGAAATTTTAACCTCTGAGGTGGTTAAATAGGGTGCTAAAGTTTGTATGGAAAATTATTATTCCTTGGTTTAATTCACTCAAAACTCTGTGTAAATATACTGCAAAGTAAATAATTAAACACGTATTTTTTATTTTTATGAAACTACCCCTAGGAAGCATGCAGAAAATTTCTGTGACAATTTAATTTCCATGCGGGCGAAGCCGCGGGGCGCACACAGCATCATCTAGCCCCAAGCTAAGCAGAGCTTGTATTATGGGTACTAGATGACTGATATTACTTAATACAAAACCTACCTACATAGATATTTTTATATTAAGAACCCTGAATTCTAGTATGATGTTTTCAAAGTTCTGCACGATAGAGGCGCTGTACTAAATCCTATAGAGAAGCGATTGCCACGTGTATTCTAGCGCCTTCACATCTGGCAGGGACATCAGCAAGGATCGGCTCCGCAGCGTCATCAGCGGAGTCCTTCAAACGGTGAAAATACGATCATCTTGACCGAGGTTACCTATTTGACCCGTTGGGAAACCCTTGGTCCTTGGGGTCTTGGGGCACACTCAATTTCTAAAGATATTTGGTACCAAAATTCTCATGGAGTCAACAGTCGAAATGCTGGCTTCTATTTCGGTCAACGAATTAGCATTGACATTCAACGAGGCAATGCTGCCAGCATTCTGGGTACTCTGCCTTCTGGTGACGGCTTATATTTTTAGGAGTTTGATATAAAGATAAATAACTACTAGTTTTTTTTTTATAACTTTATTAACAACGAAAATTACAAGCAAAGGAATAGAAAAATTACAACTAGTATTTACAATTGAAACCATTGAGCTAACTGCAGACGGTTGCAAACAGTCTAAAGGTAGCTCAATACTAGTTGTATTTATTTGCTTAAATCTTTATCCTTACTACTGAAAGTTTGTATGGATGTTTATTCCACTTTCACGCAAAAACTACTGAATGGATCTGACTTTATTTTGAATAGGCGTAGGTAGTTCTAGCCCTGAAAATATAGGCTACTTTTACCCCATAAATCAGTTCCCATGGTATTGAAATAGAAGCCGCGGCAGATGCTAGTCACTACATAGTATAAAACAAATAAAATACAAATAGGGACAATATTTTCTCAAATTGTTGTGTTACCTCATGTTCCATAGAACAAATGGGACCTGCCGGCTTTCTCTGTCCCTATGTCCTTCATCATCATCATCATCTACCTATATTAGTCCACTGCTGGACATAGGCCTCCCCCAATGAGCGCCATAGCGCCCTGACTTGCCTATGTCCTTATGTATGCTTAAATCTTTAAAACTACCTACGCAACGGATTTTGATGCGGTTTTATTAATAGATAGTGATTCAAGAGGAAGGTTTATAGGTACGTATAAAAACCGCGCGAAGCCGGGGCGGGTCGCTAGTTATTTTATAAGAATGTGACATATTTCATCTAATTCACCTATTCATCCTTTTATTATAGGCGCTCCACATTCACACAAGAACTTCGCGAGAACGCGTGAAACAGGCGAGAAGCGTGAATGTGGAAGCGATTCGCGTATTCGTCTCACGTTCTCGCCTTGTTCTCGGGCTGTTCTCCACTTTTTGTCGGTTTTTTGGCGCGAGACAAAGGAGCGCGAGAACGTGAGAACAGGCGAGAACGTGTATTGACTCCACACTCGCATGTTTCTTAGTAGTGCGGGTCATCGTCATTGAGCGCGAGAACTGTAGCGAGAACTATTTGAGAAGTTTGTGAGAGTGTGTACCCAAAGAAGTTCGCGCTACAGTTCTCGCTGAGATTCTCCGGAGATTCTTGTGTGAACGTCTCGTGTGAATGTGGAGCGCCCATTATATCTTCAAAAACCATTAATTTCATGTTCTTCTTATTCGTTAGTCTCTCCTTAGTTTTATTTTGTTTTGTTAGAAAGTTATTTATTGTATTTTCTTCATTCATCTGTTAATTGTATTGTTATTATTATTTTTTACTATCTGTGCACTACCTACCCAATTCTTATATCTTTGTATCACTATAAGGTTGCCAGGGAGAAATCGCTCCGATAAGGCCGCCTTTTGTACTATTTTTATTTTGTTTTTAATTAGATATAAGTAAGCTTTTTATATGTATTTTCTTTTTAGTACAATAAAGTGTTCATTCATTCATTCATTCATTCATATTATGGGTAAAATAAAAAATCAATCTTTTTGTTCATCTTTTATTATATGACAATCAATATTATTAATGTCTATTACTATACATATATATCTACACTTTGCGTTTGTCCGTCTGTTTATTCCTCCGCTCACGGCGATGCACGCCGCGCTCGTGCTCCCTCAGCGCGGCGCGGTGCAGGAACGATTTAGAACAGATGGAGCAAACGTGACGACGAACGCCTGAGTGTATCTACAAACAAAATCACTATATCACTACATAGTATAAAACAAAGTCGCTTTCTCTGTCCCTTTGTATTTAAGCATACAAAGGGACAGAGAAAGCGACTTGTATCTTTAAAACTACGCAACGGATTTTGAAGCGGTTTTTTTTAATAGATGTGATTCAAGAGGAAGGTTTATACGTATAATAAAACCGTGCGAAGCCGGGGCGGGTCGCTAGTAAAGAATAAGGTATTACCCTCATATGAACAGCATAGTTGGCGGTACTCCGGAACTCTTTTTGACAGAGCGTGCAGACTCGCGGCGCCCCGTGACGTTGCCTGTCAAATAAAATAAAACAATAGAACCACACAATAAAGCCGGATTTACACAGGTTAAGTAACTAAACTAAAGACAAAACTCCGAAGGTGGCTCTTGGAAAAATGTTTTTATAACATAGAAGAATATTATAATTATGTCAATAAATAACCTAGCTAATAAGTAATATATAAGTTATATATTGTACGTCCATAATTATTGGATAAAATGTTGTTCTAACTAGCTTTTAAGACCTTTTTGTACACAGTTTCAAAAATATTATAAATTTTATTTCATTTCCACTCCAAACTCGAGACAAGTCAGTGCGGACCCGATATTTGGTGTGCAAATATACAAGTCAGCGGACTCCCACCACCACTGTACTGACTTCAAATCAATTTACATTGGGTTTTTTTTCGGCAGCGCTGACTTGTCTAGAATTTGAAGTCAGTCACTGACCCAGTCTAAAGGTCTCCACAAACTGAAGCCGGAGGCGGAGCGGAGGCGAAGGCGTGCGAGTTGTATTCTATTGAATCATATGAAAGCCTACACACATACCGCAGGCGGTGGCGGCGCGGTGCCATAGGAAAAACCGGCACGCCTTCGCCTCCGCTCCGCCTCCGGCTTCAGTGTGTGGAGAATTTAAATCAGTCTTTAATGTAGCTGTGCTAATGGAACAAAATAAATTAAAACACTCGCGATGTTATAATTAATTTTTTTTTCACTTTGCGAGCGAAAACCATTGTTTAATTAAAATAATAATTTGAAAGAGTAACATCTATCCATACTTACAAACTTTCGAAACAAACCTGTGTTGTGCCAAAGCTGCCTTCAAAGCGAAAGAGGCGCCGCAAGTGCTACACGCGTGGGGGCGAAGCCCTAAATGCACGTTCATGTGATCTTTCAGGCAGGTCACGTTCTGTGGAAGAATACAGAATTTGATATAACTGGAAAGGTACTTTAGGTAAAATATCTTACTATTATAAATAAATGGGAAAGTCTGTGTGAATGTTTGTTATAAGTAATGTCCGCAACGAATGAAGTAATTTAAATGAAATTTGGTATGTAGATAGTTTATGATCTAGAATCACATATAGGATATTAAATTTGGAAATTTTAACTTCTGAAAGGGTTACATAGGGTGGTTAAGTTTGTATGGAAAATTATTATTACTTGGTTTGATTCATTCAAAACTAGGTAGTTATAAATAAACTACAAAGTAAATAAAAATAGGAATTTTTATACTACCCCTAGGAGGCTTACAATAAATCTCTGAAATTTAACTAATATATTTCCATGCGGGCACCTCCCCACTCCCCCCCTAAAGAAGACTTACAGTGAAGAGTTTCCCGCACTGGTCGCACATGTGGAGCGGCGCGTCGCTCACAGTCCGGTAGTCAACGTGCGGGTGACACTGACAGTAGTGACGGTAACGCCACCGCCTGCCCGCGCCCCCCGCGCCGCACTGGAAATACACATTATTAGCTGTGCGATTACATAGAATCCACCCATCCAAAATTGACATTTGAAAGCCATTTAGGTATATAAGTACAATACAATACAAAAATTCTTTATTGTACACCAAAGGCAAGTAATTAGAAAGTAAGTAAGTATTTAGTTAATATTGGTGTTGGGTTTTAGTTAATTTTTGTATTTTTCAATGTAATGCTAGAAATAAAGAATTTATTTATCGTATCCTATCATTTCATTGGCCTCGAAAAAATATTATAATAATTTCTAAATTTCTATGGCATTATAAATATCTACGGGTTTTTATAGCGTTTTAAGATATTTATATTTATGTGTTCCGATCGCTTCAGTTTAAAAAACTTCATTTCAATGGCTTTCATAATTCGCAATTGCATGGATAGGACGCGCGCGGTTGCCATTGAAATGTCAATGTCAATTTTGGATGGGAGGTTTTTGCGTAATCGTACAGAAGTTCAAGAACAGTTTAAAGAATTTATTTTTCTTCAAAGAAGGAAATAACTCAAATGATAATGTATAACAATATTCTTTAGTATATAACATGCCATTAGGGGAGGCCTATGTCCAGCAGTGGACTAATAAGGGCTGATGATGATGATGATATGACATGTAACTAAACTAGTATCTACTCGCGGCTTCACACTCGTTGTTTCTATGGAAAAAACATCACAAACCATGGAAACTTATTTATGAGATTAAAAGTAGCCTATGTGTAATTCCAGTGCTAACTACGTCTAATCAAAATTTCAGTCCAATTCCGTTTAGTTTTTGCGTGAATGACTAACAAACATTCATATAAACTTTCTCGTTTATAATATAAGTTAGGATTATACACTTACCAGTTCACAAGTGATCATATCATTTGCGTCCTTCTTCCGCGGATGTTTCTCCCTCTTATGCGCCTTTACTTGCGCAGGAGTGTCGAATGCTAGGCCACAGTAGCGACACGCGATTCTGAAACGTAATGCATAGATATAGAGCATTTAATAAGATACACTGTCACTAAGATACGATAGAAAGAAAGGGAACAAGGACTGACAACATCTGACGACCGATGTGGCGCGGTGGGCGAAGGTCCGCCTGCGACGCAGGAGGTTGCGGGTTCGATTCCCGCCTCGGAACAAATTTGTGTACGATCTGCAGAAATTTGTTCCGTTGGTCTGGGTGTTTTCTATGTATAATAAAAAAATATCTATCTATGTAATGTATTGTATTAAGTATATCAGTCATCTAGTACCCATAACACAAGCTCTGCTTAGCTTGGGGCTAGATGACGCTGTGTGGACTGTCCGGAATTATTATTATATTATTATTATTATAAGGGACCATGTTCCCTTGCAATCTGTTGATATCAACAGATTGCAATCTGTTGATATCAACAGATTGCAAGTGAGTACATGCACGTTGAGCACTCGTTGGTTAGGGAACGTGAGCTCACACAGAGAGCACGCCACGCCGCTGTACAAGTACAGTTAGTTCCACTCACATGTCGTTGGCAGCCTGGCTCAGTTTGTGCGTGCTGAGTACATGCACGTTGAGCACTCGTTGGTTAGGGAACGTGAGCTCACACAGAGAGCACGCCACGCCGCTGTACAAGTACAGTTAGTTCCACTCACATGTCGTTGGCAGCCTGGCTCAGTTTGTGCGTGCTGAGTACATGCACGTTGAGCACTCGTTGGTTAGGGAACGTGAGCTCACACTGAGAGCACGCCACGCCGCTGTACAAGTACAGTTAGTTCCACTCACATGTCGTTGGCAGCCTGGCTCAGTTTGTGCGTGCTGAGTACATGCACGTTGAGCACTCGTTGGTTAGGGAACGTGAGCTCACACTGAGAGCACGCCACGCCGCTGTACAAGTACAGTTAGTTCCACTCACATGTCGTTGGCAGCCTGGCTCAGTCTGTGCGTGCTGAGTACATGCACGTTGAGCACTCGTTGGTTAGGGAACGTGAGCTCACACTGAGAGCACGCCACGCCGCCCTCAGCATCCTCCAACGAACGAGTCTGTAATAAATCATAATACTTAAATATACAATAATGACGACCCGTAACAGAGCAGTCTTAATGATATTTTACAGTCTAATAATTCCGTAATACATTGTTTTCGGAACTGGTGAGTATCGAATCAACATATATTCGACTTTGAGTAGACATAGTTGTTGCACATATAAGCTACTTTTTGTCCTTTAAATCAGTTCCCATATGATTATAACAGCGTTTCCATAGAAACAAAGCGTGCGAAATCAAGGGCTAGTTTATTTATATTTTTGATTTAACTATCTATCATTTTACTTTACTCATGCATCACTTCATCACTACATAGTATAAAATAAAGTCGCTTTCTCTGTCCCTATGTCATTATGTCCCTTTGAACGCTTAAATCTTTAAAACTACGCAACGGATTTTGATGCAGTTTTTTTAATAGATAGAGTGATTCAAGAGGAAGGTTTATACGTATAATAAAACCGTGCGAAGCCGGGGCGGGTCGCTAGTCATAGTATAAAACATTGTCTGTTTTCCTGTCCCTATGTACCTATATCCTTATGTCCCTTTGAATGCTTAAATCTTTAAAACTACGCATAGAATTTTGATGCGGGTTTTTTAATAGATAGAGTGATTCAAGAGGAAGGTTTATACGTATAATAAAACCGTGCGAAGCCGGGGCGGATGTAAATGCTCTAGACTGCTGGCAGATGCTGGATGCGGCAAGCTGAAGACAGGGTGCTATGGCACTCATTAGGGGAGGCCTATGTCCAGCAGAGGACTGGTATAGGCTGATGATGATAAGTAATATATACACTCGAGAGCAATGAATCCGGGTCACTCAAAGAATCCAAAAAATCTCGGAAAGTAAGAATGCTAGGTTAATGCAATAAATTGTATTTAATAGACAATTTAATACTCCTTAAATGAAAGTATTAAAACTTCTTAGTTATTGTAAAGTTATATCATAAAAAAATCAAATTTGAAAAGGGAACACTGTCGAAGATGGAACTACGAAATTACAGGATTTGTTTTTGCTTTTGTTTGTAATCTGTCATTTATGTTGGTACATAAACCAGGTTGATAGTGCTCAATATTCATTATTCAAGCTGAAATCATGTCGCTTACACTTGAAGAATGCACCAGAATACTTACATTGGTGGAAACCAGCCGGAGTCAGAGCGATACAGCCAGGACTGTCGGTGTGTCGCTGTCAACAGTACAAAGAGTTCTCCGACGTTACGAAGAAACTGGTTCTAACCTACGCAGACCAGGAACGGGCAGAACTAGGTGTACCACAGCACGAGAAGACCGATACTTGGTGAACACCATGCTTCGAAATCGCTTTCTCACAGGAACTGAACTCGCAAATCAGTTTCGACGCCTCGGAGGAAGTAACCCAAGTGCATGGACAGTAAGACGTCGGCTTGCTGAATCTAAATTAAAACCCCTTAGACCTGCAAACGGCCCTAAACTGGAGCGTGGCCATCGTATTTCAAGACTAAGATATGCCCAGAACCACGTAAATTGGAGTATTGAAGATTGGTCGAAAGTTATGTTCTCCGACGAATCAAAATTTATGATCTACAAGCACGATGGAAGACACAGAGTGTATAGAAGACCAGGGGAAAGATTCAAGCAAGCATGCTTCGAAGAAAAAGTAGCCTACGGTGGTGGGTCTGTACTTGTGTGGACCGGAATTTCCTCTGAAAGTCGCACAGAGCTGGTGATCATAGAAAACGGCTCTTTAACTAGCGTAAGATATGTGGAAGAAATCCTCAACGAACACGTTGGTCCATTTAAGGTCAATTTGGGTGAGGATGCTATATTTATGCATGACAATGCCCGACCTCATACAGGTAGGATTGTTTATGACTACCTTCAAGAGATGAACATTACTTGTATGGAGTGGCCAGCGCGCAGCCCGGATATCAACCCGATCGAGCATGCTTGGGACGAGCTAGGGAGATGCGTAAAACAACGAAACCCTCCCCCAATCACGCTTCCTGAGCTCAAAATTGCTCTCACAGAGGAATAGGAGAATATTCCCCAAAATCGTTTAAGGAACTTGGTGTACAGCATGCCAAACCGCGTAAACGCAGTAATGGAGGCACGAGGAGGTAATACGAAGTATTGAAATTCAAGAAAATCGTCATAAAGTTCAAAAATTTCATGTTTCCTATTTTTGTTTTAAGGAGAGATCAGCAGTTTTTTTTCTTTATGTAATTTTGTCTAAATAAAATGTATAGTGACTCATATTTTTTTAACTTTCATTTAAGGAGTATTAAATTGTCTATTAAATACAATTTATTGCATTAACCTAGCATTTTTACTTTCCGAGATTTTTTGGATTCTTTGAGTGACCCGGATTCATTGCTCTCGAGTGTATTAAGGTAAGTCAACCTGGTGCGCCCTGAGCCTGTGATTTCGTAGGCCGAGTTGCGACACGAAGGTACGCGCACACGTGACGCACGCGTGTGCTGTGACGTGTGACGTGCGCGCGTGGCTTAGGTACGACGATATGTGTCTGGAATACACAAATGATAATCTTACTATACTATCTTACTATTGTAATAAACAAACATAACAAACATTGCAGTGATCTCCGTAACTACTTAAGTTATTTAAATGCAAATAATACTAATACGATACAAAAAGTACAATGATTGTCATTTACGCGTTCACGTTTGCCGAGCTATAACCTTATAGTTGGTTTTATCTCGGCCATTATTAATTGGGGGCTTAGGCTCGCCTCTTAAATACCTGAATGTAGCATTTGCATGTAAAACTTACTTGAAGACGGCACCGCAATGGCATTTATGTGTTTTCCCCTGGTGTTTCTCAAAATGTGCTTTCATTACAGAACTGAAATAGATAAAAAACAATTACAATGTTTTGTTATAAGTAATTAAATTAAAATTCAGTTTATTTCAGGCACAGTCACAAGTTACAAAAATTAAATAATAGTGATTTTATATTAAGGGGTGCGCGGATGATGAACTCCCTATACAAACGGAATACCAAAATGATTTGTAAGTCGAGCATATTCACACAAAATTTTGGTGTTTTTTGTATTTGAATAGTATTTATCTAGGCTACTAAGATTTTTTTTTAACAAAAAAAAATTAAATTAAATTACAATAAAATTACTTTACGACATAGCTTATAGATATTGTCTAGTTACAAATTAACAACACTGGGTCCTAAATTGTAAAAGTGTTCAGTCATAATTTTTGGTATTAAGGAACACCGGAACGCCTCGAATTAGAGATTTGAGCAGCCATCGCCGGCCCCTTAACTGTAGAACATAGGCTACTTTTAAGTGACTAGAGGACACAGTCTGCAGGAATACTTCCCGCGGTGACATTTAGCGCAAAGCTCTCACTCAGGTACATTTCACATCGAACTGAGGAGATATCACCTCGAACTCTGCTTGTAGAAGTGAACAACTCACCCGTAGTAAGTGACTACAGGACACAGCCTGCACGAATACTTCCCGCGGTGACATTTAGCGCAAAGCTCTCACTCAGGTACATTTCACATCGAACTGAGGAGATATCACTTCGAACTCTGCTTGTAGAAGTGAACAACTCACCCGTAGTAAGTGACTAGAGGACACAGTCGACAGGAATACTTCCCGCGGTGACATTTAGCGCAAAGCTCTCACTCAGGTACATTTACGTCGAACTGAGATGTCACCTCGAACTCTGCTTGTAGAAGTGAACAACTCACCCGAAGTAAGTGACGAGAGGACACAGCCTGCAGGAAAACTTCCCGCGGTGACATTTAAGGTATCCACACACCGAAGCCGGAGGCGGAGCGGAGGCGAAGGCGTGCGAGTTGTATTCTATGGAATCCTATGAAAGCCTACACACACACCGCAGGCGGTGGCGGGCGCGGTGCCATAGGAAAAACCGGCACGCCTTCGCCTCCGCTCCGCCGCCTGCTTCTGTGTGTTTTCAACTTTAGCGCGGTGCGCTCGCTCCGCTACATTTTACATCGAACTCTGCTTTTAGAAGTGAACAACTCACCCGTAGTAAGTGACTAGAGGACACAGCCTGCACGAATACTTCCCGCGGTGACATTTAGCGCGGTGCGCTCGCTCCGCTTTCCTAGTTTCGAAGCGCATTAGGCAGATGTCGCATTCAAACTCGGCTTGTGTCTGGAATACACAATGTCAACTCAAGGATCTGAATAAGCGAGCGATGAGTGTAAGTTTTATTTACGAAAAAGATAACTGTGTAGCAGCGCTCACAGCGGTGCTTGGCAGACGTATAGGGCTCCGAGTCTGTACCTACTCACATCATGCCACTTCATGTGGAACTGCAGCAGTTTCTCGCACTTGTAGACCGTGTAGCAGCGCTCACAGCGGTGCTTGGCAGACGTATAGGGCTCCGAGTCTGTACCTACTCACATCATGCCACTTCATGTGGAACTGCAGCAGTTTCTCGCACTTGTAGACCGTGTAGCAGCGCTCACAGCGGTGCTTGGCAGACGTATAGGGCTCTGACGAGAGACGGGATCGCAGCTCCGCCCGAGCGTCTGTGAGACGAACGTATGATGTATTTATAGATTACGGGCATCCCTTTATTACTCGAGGCGTTAAAGCGAGGCTGTGTGAGACGGCTGTGCACAGTGAGGAAATCTAACTAGGTGGAAGGATCTATGAGCTAAAAATTGAGGAAACATAATTTACGTGATATTTGCCGAGAACCCAATCAAGCAAAAGTTTTATCAAACACAAAAAAGTCCAATCAAGCACTGATTAACTTATTTGTATTAAAATACACATAAGGAAAAATGTCAAGGGATCAAAAGGGGATCAGGTGACACGGATTGACCGTGACTGTGTCACGGATTGAGCAAAATCTTACGACATCTCACCAAGAGGAGAGAGATTCGAGAAAATACGCCAGATTCGCCTCTTAACTTATAGATGCCGCATATACGAAGCTGAAAGCTAAAGCTAATAAGTAATATACAATACCTTCATCAGTATTAAATAACTGGATATCGAAAACGCTTTCGTATTTTGCAAATTCGTGTATACCTTTGCGAGGATATACTCGTGGGCCTGAAATAAACACAGTACATCACTACATAGTATAAAACAAAGTCGCTTTCTCTGTCCCTATGTCTGCTTAAATCTTTAAAATAACGAAACGGATTTTGATGCGGTTTTTTTTAATAGACGGAGTGATTCAAGATGAAGGTTTATACGTAGTTTATAGGTTAACTAGCAACCCGCCCCGGCATCGCACTTTTTTATTATATTTATAAAGCTTACTCTTGAACCACTCTATCTATTAAATAAAACCGCATAAGAAGCCGGGGTACTTTATAAAAGAAAAGCTATTTACCTTTTTTTACTACAGTTTCAGTCTTTTTAATGTCTATTATCAGTTTATCATCATCATCGTCATCATCATCATCTTGGATTTCACTTTCATGTTTTATTTCTTGATCAATTTGTTCATCTTTATTTTGATCATACAAGGTATGGGCATCATTTCGTTCATCTGTTTTATTTAATTTCTCACTTATTACATCACAGTTTACAAGTTCAAATATATCATTGTTTTCATTCTTTTTATCATGTTCATTTATTTCATATTCATTCTCAACTTTTGGAGTTTCTGTTTGTTGGCTGATTTCTGTTTTTATTTTTATTTCATCAATTATTTGATTTCCTATTTTATAATCTTCATTTTCAACATTTGTATTATTTAAGGAAATTAGTAGCACATTTTTTAAACTTCTGATTGGTTTCTCTTTCTGGAAAGATATATAATTAAATAAATAATCAATGCTGGACAATCCACAAAGCACCATTTAGCCCCAAAGTAAGTTACTCAAAGCTTGTGTCATGGATACTAGATACTTGATATATTCTGATGATTTTGAGATGATAGATAGATTCTGGGTGTCTACTATGTATAGTAAAATGTAGTAATATGTAACCATAGTATGGATTCATTCCCTGAGCATTTAACAATTGTAAGAACAAAATTTAATATTATTTAGTCCAGCATTTCTTACCAAATAATTTTTTCAACTGATATGGTTTAAAGTTATATTTATGTTTACTACATAAGACAGAGAGGGGGTTCTGGCATATACTATGTGGTCAGAAAGAGATAAAAAATGAGTTTTTTAATTACTATAAAAATTAAGTACCTACTTATTACGTAGTATGGGTATGTTCCCTTAGGGCTAAATTGTACTGTGTGAATTTTCCATCATTATTATTTTTTTCTTACCATTGAGGGATAACTTATTTGCAAAAACTTACCAGACCGGTCTTAGTCCATTCTTTGAATATTTTGCATGACATGATGCATATTTTTGTAAATTCTAAACTGTTTTTCAAAGCCTCTTTGCATGTGAGGCATGACAAATGCATTGAATGGTGCTTGTTCTGAAAATTTATATGTTTATAAATTTACTTTTCCATATTACTTATCTTTACTAATTTTATAAATGTGAATGTTTATATTAAAACTTCAAATTGCTTTATTTCCTTAAGACCTTACAACTCTTGAACATGTCATAAAATACATGATAAGAATTAAAATTAGGAAATAAAGTGCCCACTTTAAGTTTTGTTCACTTCAATCTTTTTGTGGTACCTAAAATATTGAAGCAAACAAGAAATCTTTACCTATTCTTTGCCTAATCTTTACCTATGCTTACTTTTTACAAAGAAAAGTTTTGGAAAATTTGTTTTGAATTAATCTTTGAGGTAGTGTACCAGTTTAAAATAATAATATGAATGAAGTGGGGACCTTAATTTCAGTTACTAAAAACACTTGCTTGTGTTAGTAGGTCTCGCTCTTATATAGCAGACATTCGGTACAAATAAATTATCTAATATAATGAACAGAATCTTACAAAGTAAAACTTGGGAATGTGGAGATGTATGTAGGTAGGTACGGATTCTTACCTCATACTTGCAGAATGTCTTGTAATACCTCAATAATTTCGTATTTAACTGTTCAAGGGGTTCGTCGATAGTTAGACAAAGTCTACAAATCCTAACCGACATTTTTAGAACCGAGCTTCTACGACTCTAAGTCAATAAATAAAACCATAATAATCGTCACAACTTCACAACAAACAAACAAATTTGAAAAACAACAACACAATAGAAAGAAAGCTATTTTACCAAATTATGGCGTAGGCGGCAGTGTGACCAGATTATTTTTTGCGAAAATACCGAGGCACCTCCAGAAAATACGGAAATATACCGACCTATGCAGGGCAAATATACCTATAAAAATACTGACTAATCATTATCAATCATCGCTATAAATGTTAGAGTTATATCACATTCCTTTCGAAGAATTAAAATAAATAAATAAATAATTCCGGACAGTCCACACAGCATCAAAATTAAATGTTTTCAGTAACAAATAAATTCGTCTAACAATTTCATGAGATTGATATGACAAAAGTTAACGAAAAAAAATTACAAAATTCCCATTGTTTTTTCTTACACAGTAAAAAAAAATTCTTTCACAGGCGTTTTCTCTTTAGACTGTCCAAAATAATAAAAAAACTTACTCCGACTACTGTGATCAGTATCATCTAGTGGAAAAAAGTTAAAAAAAAATACGTTTCAATATTATAATTGTTTTCAGTTTTAACATCCATAACGACCTCTGTGGCGCGACGGGCGAAGGTCCGCCTGCGAAGCAGGAGGTTGAGGGTTCGAATCCCGCCCCTGAGGCGGGATTCGAACCCTCAACCTCCTACTTAATGTGCCTACGATATGCAGATATTTGTCCATCTTCATTATACATAGACAACATCCAGATCAACCTGAACAAATATCTGCATATCGTAGGCACATTAAGTAGTAAGTAACTGATATACTTAATATTATTAAGGATATCAGTTACTTTATCTATTATCTAGTACCCATAACACAAGCTCTGCTTAGCTTGGGGCTAGATAATGCTGTGTGAATTTGTCCAACATTATTTATTTATTTATGTGTAGGTAACATCGAATCCGATGATATCAATGTCAAAACATCGATGTTTTCTAACTACTAACACATCGATGTTTATTCACCATTGATGAATGTCGATCATCTCTAGGGTAGACTGAATCCGGGGTTTGTTTAGATACCTAGTTGATTTTCACAGGATTCCCCGAACATTTATTTACTAAGACCAACGTTCGCGAGGACCATTGCTTACGGTGCTACCAACTTCATTACCAAAATATACCCAAAAATACCGACTTCCGGCAAAATAAATACAAAAATACTCATATTCAAAATAATCGACAAAATATACTGAAAAAGTATTAAAATACTGAATCGGGTCACACTGGTAGGCGGTGTTGTCACTTCTATATATCAATCAGAGAATCGACTTCAACTTCTTTATTACGGCTCTGTGTCTGGTTTGACAAAATTTGTTGTTGGCAACAGATATATCTCATGTAAATATGTGATGAAATATAACTCTCTACAGTTCATGAGACAACCTGGTGACAGACAGACAGAGAGACAGTGGAGTCTTAGTAATAAAGTCCCGTAACCCGTTATTAAATGTAACCAAAGGGTTACTGGTTCGTCGCATCATCATCATCAACCTATATTAGTCCACTACTGTACAAAGGCCTCCCCCAATAAGTGCCCTGTCTTCAGTTTGCCGCATCCAGCATCAGCCAGCAGTCTTTCGCAGATCGTCATCCCACCTGGCCAGAAAGCGACCTACACTACGATTGCCGAGTCGCGGTCTCGTCTCAAGAACACGTTTACACCAACGGTTGTCAGTTCTCCGTTCAATAAGGCCGGGCCACTGCCACTTTAGCTTGCTAATTCTTTGAGCTATGACCATATCAATAAAAATGGTTAGGTACAACACAAAATAAACATAGTTTTATTTCATTATTATTTATTTATTATCTTCACTTGTCCCTACACTTCCGTGCGCGTCGTATGTGGTTATGTACCCCTCTGATGTGCTCGTTAAGCGCAGCTTGGTGTAGGAACCCTTTGCTACATATATCGCATTTGAACCGACGGTCTCCCACGTGACTCTGAAAAGTATAATACAATATTATCATCAAACTATCTACTATCTATAATTAACTAGCGACCCGCTCCGGCTTCGCACGGTTTTACGTATAAACCTTCCTCTTGAATCACTCTATCTATTAAAAAACCGCATCAAAATCCGTTGCGTAGTTTTTATAGGGACAGAGAAAGCGACTTTGTTTTATACTATGTAGTGATAGGCTGATCGTCTTACCCGTGTATGCGAGAACAGGTTAGCCGCACTATGGAATAACTTTCCACAGTCTTTACACTGTCTGTAACAATAAACAAATCGTCATAATCTTTATCTATCCGATAATTATCGGAGAATTATCAAGAAGCTTGGTAATGCAGCCAGTGTCTTGGGGACGCTTACAACTGCTATTGGATCAATTGAGCTACTTTTAGACTGTTTGCAACCGTCTGCAGTTAGCTCAATGGTTTCAATTGTATAAACTAGTTTAAATTTATTATATTCCTCGATTTTGGTTATTAACACCGTCAACACCACTATAATTAACACCAGTGTAAGTTTGATAATTTTTTATACACTACTGCACTTGCAATTGGACAACAGGGTAGATGACTGTGTGAGAAATTTTTTATTCTATTTAGTCCGTGAGTTAGAATTTAGAAAAATATTGGACATTTATTTTTTCTTCTGTCAATTAAACAGAAAATTACCATGATTAAGTACTAACAATTATAGAAAGACTAAATAGCATAATCAAGAAGACTAAATAGAATAATGTTTTTCTTACCCAGTCATCTATTATTGCCCAAATTATAATGCAGTAGTGTATGAAAAAATATCAAATGAAATTCTTACACTGATGTTAATTATCCGATAATTATCGAATAATGATCAAGAAGCGTGATAATGCAGACAGTGTCTTGGGGACGCTTCCGACTGGTATTGACATGGATCAATTAACTACCTTTAGACTGTTTGCAACCGTCTGCAGTTAGCTCAATGGTTTCAATTGTATATACTAGTTGTAATCTTTTGTATTCCTTGATTGTTAGTTTCGTTGTTAATAAAGTCTTTTATACAAATAAAGGTGATGATCTTTGATGAACATGATGTACATAAGAAGATTACAGAAAAACATATTAGAGTAGTAACACTTTTCTTGACTTTCCTAAGTGCTTATTTCGTAAGCCTAAAGAAATAAAGTTATTGATTTCTGATTTATTTTGTACTAGCGACCCGCCCCGGCTTCGCACGGTTTTATTATACGTATAAACGTTCCTCTTGAATCAATACATCTATAAAAAAACCGCTTCAAATTCCGTTGCGTAGTTTTAAAGATTTAAGCATACAAAGGGACATAGGAACAGAGAAAGCGACTTCAGTACATAGTATAAAACAAAATCGCTTTTTCTGGCAGTATTTCCCAATGTCCCTTTGACTGCTTAACTCTTTAAAACTACGCAACGGATTTTGATGGGTTTTTTTTAATAGATAGAGTGATTCAAGGTGAAGGTTTATAGGTATAATAAAACCGTGCGAAGCCGGGGCGGGTCGCTAGTTGTTTTATACTATGTAGTGATGTGTACCTATTTAATAGTAGTTACCTGCGTGGCGGCCCGTGTCTCGCGGTATGCCAGCCGAGATGTCGTTTAGTGGCGTACGTGCGGGAACAGATGGAGCACGAGTAAGGCCGCGCGCCGGAGTGAGTGTTGCGGTGGTCGAGGAAGAAACGGAGGTCCTGAGAGTGAGGGAAAGACTTTACTTACAATATTCGAATAGAGTAATCAAATCACCTAAAGAATGAATGAATGATTGAATGAATGAACACTTTATTAGTACTCAAGAAAAACATTTAAAGAGCTAAAGATAAGTAACAAAAGCACCTAAAGAACCGAAAGAACCGGGTACCCGGTTCTGCGTTGAAATTGGAATCGAAAGAACCGGTTTTCAAAATATGGCCGGTTCAGAATCCCCTAGTCCCATACCACTGAAATGTATTAGATTATGTAAAATAAATAAAATATTTTGTATTTTTTTAGTACTAGTTGTGCCCTGCGGCTTCGCCCGCATGAAAGTTTATTTGTCAAATTTCAAAAATTTATTGCACTCCTCCTAGCAGCGGTAATTTCGTAAAAAACACGTGTTTGATTATTAACTTTGCAGTCTATTTACCGAGTTTTGAGTGCATCACACCAAGGAAAAAAAATCCATATAAAAAGTTTATAATACCACCGTATTTCAACCCCTCAACGGTTAAAATTTCCAAATTTTAATAGTTTACCTCTATGTGCTATTCTAGGTCCTAAACTATCTACATACCAAATTTCATTTACATAAATAACTTAAGTAGTTACGAAGATTACTCATAACAAACATTCACACAGACTTTCCCATTTCTTATAATAGTACTAGCTGGTGCCCGCGACTTCGTCTGCGCATGAATAGTTGGAGTACTCGCGATTTTACTTGCGTAATTCCTTTTCCCGTGGGTTTTTCGGGATAAAATAAAACCTATTTCTTATTCCAGCTTATAATCTATCTCTGTGCCAAATTTCATCCAGATCCGTTCTGCAGTTTTTGCTTGAAAGAGTAACAAACATCCATCCATCTATCAATCTATCCATCCATCTATCCATTCATACTTACAAACTTTCGCGTTTATCAGTTCAATTCAGATTGGTTCCCCTGGGCTATACGGGTTTTCAAAAATTTCTCACAGCATCTGAACGACGCGTACACACGCGTCGTTCAGTGATGCTGTGAGAAATTTTTGAAAACCCTTGTACCCCAGGGGAACCTAACTGAATTCCGGGATAAATGTATCCCATGTCCAATCGTCCCGAGTTCCATTCGAATTCATTCAATTCCGTCGTGATGCGTGGTTAAAGAATTTTTCTTTCACCCTCTCTCCCAGGGGAACCTTACTGAATTCCGGGATAAAAAGTATTCCATGTCCTTCCTTGTAGTATGAACTCAAATCGTCCCGAGTTTCATTCCAACTCATTAAGCAGTTTCGGCGTGATGCGCGGTAAAGGAATTTTACTTTCATACCCTCTCCCATGAGAACCTTACTGAATTCCGGGATAAAAAGTATCCTATGTCCTTCCTCGTAGTATGACCTATAATCATGCCGAGTTTCATTTCAATCCATCAAGTAGTTTCGGCGTGATGCGCGTTTACGATACAGACAGACAGACAGACAGACAGACAGACAGACAGACAGACAGACATGAATGAAAAAAATTACAGTTTTGGCTTGAGTATCGATAATAGAGAGCCCTCCAAAAAAAATTTTCAAAATATCTTCAATGTACAGAATTTGACCTGTTACAGTTTTATTATAAGTATAGATATATGTTTTTATTTGATGTGTGACAGTTCGTTTTTCTTTACTATCACTCATGTCCAATTATCCGAATCGACCCCGGTCCCAATTATGTAATTCGAAAAATCGGTGTTCTACTGTGCTTACAAGAGGATCCCATAAAATATTTGGATTTTTATGTTGTTTTGTATTTTTATGTTGTACTAGCGACCCGCCCCGGCTTCGCACGGTTGTATTATAAGTATATATAAACCTTCCTCTTGAATCACTCTATCTAAAAAAAAACCGCATCAAAATCCGTTGCGTATTTTTAAAGATTTAAGCATTCAAAGGGACAGGGACAGAAAAAGCGACTTTGTTTTATACTATGTATTGATAGTAAGATAGGTACTATATGTTTTTATTCTATGTGTGACAGTTCGTTTTTCTTTACTACCAGTCTAAGACCGATTATCCGAATTCCCGATTATCCGAATCGACCCCGGTCCCAATTAATTCGGATAATCGGCGTTCTACAGCACAAAAAATAGGATCCCATACCACTGAAATGTATTAGATTAAATAAAATAAATAAAAATTTGTATTTTTATGTTGTATTTAGTACCTTGAACGTCTTCCCGCAGAGTTCGCAGAGATACCTACACTGCGGCCGGCTGTAGACTGACCAGTAGGGGGTGTCGGGGTGTGACGTCACGAAGTGCTGGTACATGCTGCGCACGCGCCCCGTCGATACCGTCTCTCCGCACTGGAATAGAGGAGATAAATAAAATAAAATAGTTTATTATGGAACAATAACAATAAATTAATAATAGGGGACAATCCACACAGCATCATCTAGCCCCAAGCTAAGCAGAGCTTGTGTTATGGGTACTAGATGACTGATATACTTGATACAATCACTACATAGTATAAAACAAAGTCGCTTTTTCTGTCCTTATGTCCCTTTGAATGCTTAAATCTTTAAAACTACGCAACGGATTTTGATGCGGTTTTTTTAAATAAATAGAGTGATTCAAGAGGAAGGTTTATATACTATAATAAAACCGTGCGAAGCCGAGGCGTGTCGCTAGTAAATAATAAAATAAAAATAAAAGAGCCTTTTATTTCTTTCAGAAAAAGCTACATAGTTTACAAGTTAGTTTTGTTAGTAAATACAGTTTTAAGTTTTAAAGTTATTAGTAGGTAAACAATTTTAGTTTAAATAGTTGTTAGTTACAGTTTTTACAGTTGTTATAAAAACTTAAATACATTTGTTTAGACATATTTTAAATATAATTATTCCTTATGAACCCCTCTGCAGGTAAAGGCCTCGGTGGAATACACGAGATAAATAAATAAATAAATATTTCCGGACAATCCACACAGCATCATCTAGCCCAAGCTAAGCAGAGCTTGTGTTATGGATACTAGATGACTGATATACTTAGTAAAATCCATTACATAGATAAATATTTTTTATTATATACATAGAAACACCCAGATGTTCGTGCCACGTAAGTCGGGTACTAGATGAGAATAAATATTAAAAAAACAAATATATATAACGAATAAGTCGTTTATTTTGGAACACTAGATGAGCAACGCGGCTTCTTCCGTGAACTAGAGTTTTTTTTTCATACAAATTTCAGAAATGTATTGCACACCCTATTATTAACTATTCACTCTATAGTTTATTTATACCGAGTTTTGAGTGAATAGAACCAAGGAATAATTATTTTCCATACAAACTTTACCACTCAATTTAACCCCTTCAAATGCCATTTATTATAATAGTAAGATAACAAACATTTGTCCCAAAACGAGAATCGAACCGGCCTCCTACGTCATAGCCTTCTCAATAATCTTACCAGTTCACAGTTGGTGTAACTGTCAGCGCGCGCCGGCTTGGCGGTGGTGAGACGCTTCACGTAGCGGACTTTAGGCTGGTGGTTGTAAGTCACTCTGTGAGCCTCTATCGCTTACCAGTTCACAGTTGGTGTAACTGTCAGCGCGCGCCGGCTTGGCGGTGGTGAGACGCTTCACGTAGCGGACTTTAGGCTGGTGGTTGTAAGTCACTCTGTGTCTCTATCGCTTACCAGTTCACAGTTGGTGTAACTGTCAGCGCGCGCCGGCTTGGCGGTGGTGAGACGCTTCACGTAGCGGACTTTAGGCTGGTGGTTGTAAGTCACTCTGTGTCTCTATCGCTTACCAGTTCACAGTTGGTGTAACTGTCAGCGCGCGCCGGCTTGGCGGTGGTGAGACGTTTCACGTAGCGGACTTTAGGCTGGTGGTTGTAAGTCACTCTGTGTCTCTATCGCTTACCAGTTCACAGTTGGTGTAACTGTCAGCGCGCGCCGGCTTGGCGGTGGTGAGACGCTTCACGTAGCGGACTTTAGGCTGGTGGTTGTAAGTCACTCTGTGTCTCTATCGCTTACCAGTTCACAGTTGGTGTAACTGTCAGCGCGCGCCGGCTTGGCGGTGGTGAGACGTTTCACGTAGCGGACTTTAGGCTGGTGGTTGTAAGTCACTCTGTGTCTCTATCGCTTACCAGTTCACAGTTGGTGTAACTGTCAGCGCGCGCCGGCTTGGCGGTGGTGAGACGCTTCACGTAGCGGACTTTAGGCTGGTGGTTGTAAGTCACTCTGTGTCTCTATCGCTTACCAGTTCACAGTTGGTGTAACTGTCAGCGCGCGCCGGCTTGGCGGTGGTGAGACGCTTCACGTAGCGGACTTTAGGCTGGTGGTTGTAAGTCACTCTGTGTGTCTCTATCGCTTACCAGTTCACAGTTGATGTAACTGTCAGCGCGCGCCGGCTTGGCGGTGGTGAGACGCTTCACGTAGCGGACTTTAGGCTGGTGGTTGTAAGTCACTCTGTGTGTCTCTATCGCTTACCAGTTCACAGTTGGTGTAACTGTCAGCGCGCGGCGGCTTGGCGGTGGTGAGACGCTTCACGTAGCGGACTTTAGGCTGGTGGTTGTAAGTCACTCTGTGTGTCTCATCGCTTACCAGTTCACAGTTGGTGTAACTGTCAGCTCGCGCCGGCTTGGCGGTGGTGAGACGCTTCACGTAGCGGACTTTAGGCTGGTGGTTGTAAGTCACTCTGTGTGTCTCATCGCTTACCAGTTCGCAGTTGGTGTAACTGTCAGTACGCGCCGGCTTGGCGGTGGTGAGACGCTTCACGTAGCGGACTTTAGGCTGGTGGTTGTAAGTCACTCTGTGTGTCTCATCGCTTACCAGTTCGCAGTTGGTGTAACTGTCAGCGCGCGCCGGCTTGGCGGTGGTGAGACGCTTCACGTAGCGGACTTTAGGCTGGTGGTTGTAAGTCACTCTGTGAGCCTCTATAGCTTACCAGTTCACAGTTGGTGTAACTGTCAGCGCGCGCCGGCTTGGCGGTGGTGAGACGCTTCACGTAGCGGACTTTAGGCTGGTGGTTGTAAGTCACTCTGTGAGCCTCTATCGCTTACCAGTTCACAGTTGGTGTAACTGTCAGCGCGCGCCGGCTTGGCGGTGGTGAGACGCTTCACGTAGCGGACTTTAGGCTGATGGTTGTAAGTCACTCTGTGTGTCTCATCGCTTACCAGTTCACAGTTGGTGTAACTGTCAGCTCGCGCCGGCTTGGCGGTGGTGAGACACTTCACGTAGCGGACTTTAGGCTGGTGGTTGTAAGTCACTCTGTGTGTCTCATCGCTTACCAGTTCACAGTTGGTGTAACTGTCAGCTCGCGCCGGCTTGGCGGTGGTGAGACGCTTCACGTAGCGGACTTTAGGCTGGTGGTTGTAAGTCACTCTGTGTGTCTCATCGCTTACCAGTTCACAGTTGGTGTAACTGTCAGCTCGCGCCGGCTTGGCGGTGGTGAGACGCTTCACGTAGCGGACTTTAGGCTGGTGGTTGTAAGTCACTCTGTGTGTCTCTATAGCTTACCAGTTCACAGTTGATGTAACTGTCAGCGCGCGCCGGCTTGGCGGTGGTGAGACGCTTCACGTAGCGGACTTTAGGCTGGTGGTTGTAAGTCACTCTGTGAGCCTCTATCGCTTACCAGTTCACAGTTGGTGTAACTGTCAGCGCGCGCCGGCTTGGCGGTGGTGAGACGCTTCACGTAGCGGACTTTAGGCTGGTGGTTGTAAGTCACTCTGTGAGCCTCTATCGCTTACCAGTTCACAGTTGGTGTAACTGTCAGCGCGCGCCGGCTTGGCGGTGGTGAGACGCTTCACGTAGCGGACTTTAGGCTGATGGTTGTAAGTCACTCTGTGTGTCTCATCGCTTACCAGTTCACAGTTGGTGTAACTGTCAGCTCGCGCCGGCTTGGCGGTGGTGAGACACTTCACGTAGCGGACTTTAGGCTGGTGGTTGTAAGTCACTCTGTGTGTCTCATCGCTTACCAGTTCACAGTTGGTGTAACTGTCAGCTCGCGCCGGCTTGGCGGTGGTGAGACGCTTCACGTAGCGGACTTTAGGCTGGTGGTTGTAAGTCACTCTGTGTGTCTCATCGCTTACCAGTTCACAGTTGGTGTAACTGTCAGCTCGCGCCGGCTTGGCGGTGGTGAGACACTTCACGTAGCGGACTTTAGGCTGGTGGTTGTAAGTCACTCTGTGTGTCTCTATAGCTTACCAGTTCACAGTTGATGTAACTGTCAGCGCGCGCCGGCTTGGCGGTGGTGAGACGCTTCACGTAGCGGACTTTAGGCTGGTGGTTATAAGTCACTCTGTGTGTCTCTATCGCTTACCAGTTCACAGTTGGTATAACTGTCAGTACGCGCCGGCTTGGCGGTGGTGAGACGCTTCACGTAGCGGACTTTAGGCTGGTGGTTGTAAGTCACTCTGTGAGCCTCTATCGCTTACCAGTTCACAGTTGATGTAACTGTCAGCGCGCGCCGGATTGGCGGTGGTGAGACGCTTCACGTAGCGGACTTTAGGCTGGTGGTTGTAAGTCACTCTGTGAGCCTCTATCGCTTACCAGTTCACAGTTGATGTAACTGTCAGCGCGCGCCGGCTTGGCGGTGGTGAGACGTTTCACGTAGCGGACTTTAGGCTGGTGGTTGTAAGTCACTCTGTGTGTCTCTATCGCTTACCAGTTCACAGTTGGTGTAACTGTCAGCACGCGCCGGCTTGGCGGTGGTGAGACGTTTCACGTAGCGGACTTTAGGCTGGTGGTTGTAAGTCACTCTGTGTGTCTCATCGCTTACCAGTTCACAGTTGGTGTAACTGTCAGCACGCGCCGGCTTGGCGGTGGTGAGACGCTTCACGTAGCGGACTTTAGGCTGGTGGTTGTAAGTCACTCTGTGTGTCTCTATAGCTTACCAGTTCACAGTTGATGTAACTGTCAGCGCGCGCCGGCTTGGCGGTGGTGAGACGCTTCACGTAGCGGACTTTAGGCTGGTGGTTATAAGTCACTCTGTGTGTCTCTATCGCTTACCAGTTCACAGTTGGTATAACTGTCAGTACGCGCCGGCTTGGCGGTGGTGAGACGCTTCACGTAGCGGACTTTAGGCTGGTGGTTGTAAGTCACTCTGTGAGCCTCTATCGCTTACCAGTTCACAGTTGATGTAACTGTCAGCGCGCGCCGGATTGGCGGTGGTGAGACGCTTCACGTAGCGGACTTTAGGCTGGTGGTTGTAAGTCACTCTGTGAGCCTCTATCGCTTACCAGTTCACAGTTGATGTAACTGTCAGCGCGCGCCGGCTTGGCGGTGGTGAGACGTTTCACGTAGCGGACTTTAGGCTGGTGGTTGTAAGTCACTCTGTGTGTCTCTATCGCTTACCAGTTCACAGTTGGTGTAACTGTCAGCACGCGCCGGCTTGGCGGTGGTGAGACGTTTCACGTAGCGGACTTTAGGCTGGTGGTTGTAAGTCACTCTGTGTGTCTCATCGCTTACCAGTTCACAGTTGGTGTAACTGTCAGCACGCGCCGGCTTGGCGGTGGTGAGACGCTTCACGTAGCGGACTTTAGGCTGGTGGTTGTAAGTCACTCTGTGTGTCTCTATCGCTTACCAGTTCACAGTTGGTGTAACTGTCAGCGCGCGCCGGCTTGGCGGTGGTGAGACGCTTCACGTAGCGGACTTTAGGCTGGTGGTTGTAAGTCACTCTGTGGGCTTCTATCGCTTCGGTGGATGTGAACTTAGCTTGGCAGAAACCGCATTTCTGACTGGAAATGTATTAAAAATCACTATATTATTTATTTTTCTACCTTTAGTTAGACTGTTTGAACAAAACATTGAAGCGAAGAGAAACTCAATTATTACTTTATTTCTTACTCAGCGCCTCGTGGTTTTACCCGCGGTAATTCCCGTTCCCGTGGTAATTCCAGGATAACTTAGCCTATGTCTTATTCCAGACTACAGTCTATCTCTGTACAAAGTTCATCTATATCCGTTCAGTAGTTTTTGCGTAAAAGAGTAACAAACATCCATCCATACTTACAAACTTTGGTGTTTATAATATTAGTAGGATTACTGAAATAATTTAATAAAAAAAAACCTTTATTAACAACGAAAATTACAATCAAACAACAGAAAAAACTAAAACTAGTATTTACAACTGAAACCATTGAACTAACTAATTAAGCTAACTGCAGACAAAAGGTTGCAAACAGTCTAAAGGTTACTAAGGCGACTTTTCATCCCATAAATCAGTTTCCAAGAGATAGAAATAGCCTTAAAATGTTTCCATAACACACCATGAGAGTGTGTAGTGTGTGTGTGTGTTTGTGTTTTGTGTGAGTGTGTGTGTGAATATTCTTGATCCCAATCCCCTCTCGAGCCATCCTTTAAATAAAACCATAGCTAAAAGTAGAAGACCATAACTTACATTCTGTTCACGTTGTGGTTAGAGTTGTAATGTCGCAGATAACCTTTGCGCGTGCTGAATGATTTGTCACACTCCGAGCAATATGGCTTCTGGTCGTTGTTCAATGGTACCACCTGCAAATTTATTTATTATTCAGACTTCATAGGTCCATAATTAACATTAAATTGGTACATTAAATAGTCACACTAATCTACAGAAACATAAATGAAATTGTATACACAAACAAAAACAAACAGAAACAATATTTATTTGGTAAAGAACAAAGAAAATATCTTCTAGATAGAAGATCCTTACTAATATTATAAACGCGAAAGTTTGTATGTATGTATTTAAGGTGATCCGAGTTCCATACGTTTGTATTTTCCCAAATATGAGCGATGTGGACATAATTTAACAAATAAATAACTGTTTTTGGCTTTGTTATTCGTCATTATTTGCGGCAAATTGTGTTTGATTCATGAAAACACTCGGTATAATTAGATATAACGTGAAAATTTTAGGCCATTTCTATCAATGCGTGAGTGAACACGGATAGTGTCGTACGCCCGCTTACTTGAACTTGTGAGTGTGACGGCGGCGACGAAATCGCCATCTCTGTGCTATCTAAAGAATCATCTAATAATACCATAGTTTACGTTCTCAAAGCGTTTTTCCATCGTCCAAGTATTTATTCCCTTCTATTTTTGTTGCATGTCAAATAAGATCTAGGAAGCCTACGTGCCGTTCCCATGACAACAATAAATGACACTATGTAAACAGATAAAATGTTTGCTTATAGATACCAGTTTAGAGAGTTTTACGCTGGGGCCACACTACCTTACCGTCTACCGGGCTGTTACCGCAATAATTATGACATTAAATTACCGTTTAAATTACTGCATGAACTGGTGTGGTTACACTAGAGTTTACCTAGATATGTCAATAAATAAGGCGGTAAAAATATCACGTGCGTCGCCGCGCCGGTGAGCTCATATTGCACACTGGACAAACGGTAGTGGCCACAAACGCATTAATTACTGCGGTAATCTTCTTTGATGTGCGAAACAAGACCGCCGCCGGAGCTATTGCCTACCGCCATTTGCCATATTGATTGGCATTGTAAAATTATGGCCATAAATCGTGGTTACACCTAGGTGTTGTATAACTTATGGCAATAATTATCGGCATATCACGATAGTGTGGCCCCAGCATTAGACGTGTCAGAGTGTATGCAAAGCATTTCGCTCATTCATCAGCGACGACCGATGTGGCGCAGTGGGCGAAGGTCCGCCTGCGACCGGATGCGGGTTCAATTCCCGTGTCGGAAAAAAATTGTGTACGATCTGCAGAAATTTGTTCCGTTGGTCTGGGTGTTTTCTATATATTTAGAAAAAAAATATCTATCTATGTAATGTATTGTATTAAGTTTATCAGTCAACTAGTACCCATAATACAAGCTTTGCTCAACTTGGGGCTAGATGATGCTGTGTGGACTGTCCGGAATTATATATTTTTTTTTATTTTATTGGACTAATCGTCACTTTTTACAGGAGCCAAAACAAAATTTTGAACATGATTTTTTTGAAAAAATGTTTTTCTTTCATTCATCACATTCATCATTGTTTTCGTAATTTTTTGCTCTATTTTAAAATAATGGTCGCTGTTATATCTATCACCCAACTTGATAAAAACTACAAAAGCCCTTTTTGCATTCAAATTTTGAAGCAAAGTTAAGATAATAATCCCAATAAAAAGAAATAAATATTTAAATGAAATGTTTTCAAAAGAAGATATACTTTATGAGAAATAAAACATTTTCTAAATTTTTTGAAATGTGGCCGTTTTGCATTCAATGAGCGATTTGTAAAAATGCCTGAACATTAGCTGGCGTAAAGAGCTAAAATAAAATAAAAATCAGTTGGTGTTGATAGTACATAATTGTTTCATTTTATTTTTGTCATACCGTTAGAAACGAGGTCAGGACCCTTTGTGGGATGTACGCAGAACAGTCTACCAAAGTTTTATATTACAATAAAATAGACTTAGGAAGGCTTACAATAAGTAATTTATGACAAACATGAATTTGTTTGTACTAGGTCTATGACATTGTTCAAAACATAAAGAATAAAAATGATAAAAATCAAAAATTTTGGTAGTGTTGAAGGGATTCGAGCCCGTACTAACGGGATGTATCAAAATTTTGTGGATATTTTATCATCAAAAAGCAAAAAGTAAATCAAATTTTCAGTGGTTTCGAACCCAGGTACGACTATACATCGTCGCACCCACCCGACTGTTCGAACCGCTAGTCCAACGTGACTTATTGAAATACGGTGAAAATTTGTATTACTTTTAATCTATTATAAGTGGTCGTAAAATCGGAGCTAAAATACCTAAGTACACAAAGAACAGAGTCAAAAAAAGTGGAGACTTCCTTACGCCAACAATTTTATTGTAATTTTATTATAATATTGGAACAACTTTCACAGTGAGTACATTTAAAATTAATGATTGTTATTGTGAACTCATTCAAATTATTTGTCAATTCCAATGATTTAACGAAATTAATAAATAGTGTGAAAAGTATTTTTTTACACTATTTATTAATACCTATAATTTGTAAGATATTCCTTAGCTTATAAGCTAGTTTGTAAATAACATACCCTCTGCGCCTTTTTACTTAAATTGTTCAAAACGATAAAAGAAAATTACCTCCAATTTTTTTTTAAATGTAAATAGAGCCTGTTTTTATTCTTAAAAAAAACAAGAGTCGAAAATTAGTTCGTTAACTAGTGGTTTTATTGAATTAATTTTAGATGTAATTTAGTTATGTCCCGAAAACGGAACTATTGGTCCGAAAAATATTTAGTCCTAAGGCGTCTCCAATTATCTCTGTTATTTTTCGAACAGTAGTTATTTTAGTTCCACTGAATTTATAGGGTTTGCCTGTGTGAGTGACTCGTAGCGGCCGATCACTCACACGGGCAAGATCTTTTTTTGTGTGAGTGACTCGTAGCGGCCGATCACTCACACAGGCAAAATCTTTTTTGCTCTTCCCAAATACAAGCTCCATAGATGCTTTCAACACTTGAAAAATTGCTTGGTACATAAAAAACAACATCCCATTTGCGGCAAATATATTACAATTAAACAATTATGCACAATTTAATAAGAAAATAGTGAAAAACTTCAACATAGAAAATCAGCGCCATCTAATAGCGGAGCTATGCTTAGTCCTGGACCAGAAACAACCTTAAAGCAAAACCTACTGAATGAATTGGGCTGAAATAACAAAGTGTTTTATGCTAGATGATGTTTACAATGCTATTTCTATCCCACGGGAACATTTATGGGCGTCCTGCGGTGGTCCGTGGAAATTCCGGGATAAAATATAGCCTATGTGCTATTCCAGACTATATCTATCTCTGTGCCAAATTTCGTCTAGATCCGTTCAGTAGTTTTTGCGTGAAAGAGTGACTAACATCCATTTTTCTATCCATTCGTACTAACAAAGTTCCGAGTTTATAAAGATAAAGATCATTCCAGAAACATGTGTAAATATAAGATTTCTCAGACATGTTGGTATCAACATGTTCTACCGATTTCGGTGTACAAATTTTGTCAGATGGCCTGCAACATATTTTATGTCAGTAGGTACTTAACTAAAATAATAATTCTATATTTCTTAAAACACAACTATTACATATAAATGTAATAGTTGTGTTTTAAGACGACCGATGTGGCGCGGTGGGCGAAGGTCCGCCTGCGACGCAGGAGGTTGCGGGTTCGATTCCCGCCTCGGAACAAATTTGTGCACGATCTGCAGAAATTTGTTTCGTTGGTCTGGGTGTTTAATATGTGTAATAAAAATATCTATCTATGTAGTATATTGTATCAAGTATATCAGTCATCTAGTACCCATAACACAAGCTTTTAATTATCTAATCAAGGAATTATTTATTTATTTTATAAATACAAAAACAAAAAATAATAAAATTTATCGTAGTCGTCAATTTTGTAGTAGCATTTTTCAGTTAACAATTTCTTTAACTTATTTTTAAATTCACAATCATTAAGTTTCTGGTAGTTCTTTGGTATTTTGTTGTAGATTTTCGGTGCCATTGATACTATGCTCTTATGTAGTAGTGCAGTTTTACATGTAAATAAACAGAGCCGATCACCACGTCTATTTCTTGGCGTTTCGCAGTAATGGATTTATAAATAGGCCGTATAGGCCTATTATAAGCCTAGGGGCCTAGGGGCGGCAGCGTCATAAGGGGCGGCAGCGTCATAAGGGGCGGTAGATTTCAAAGGACGGTCACTCGATTGCAGACAATATAAGTCAAACACGTTCACTGGTTTGAATTGGAGTGATTTTGGAATTTTTGTTATCATCAAAGACACCCCCTGGATGCTCTCCATCATCAAAGACACCTCCTGGATGCTCTCCATCATCAAAGACACCCCCTGGATGCTCTCCATCATCCTAGCCACCTCCTGGATGCTCTCCATCATCATAGACACCTCCTGTATGCTCTCCATCATCCTAGACACCTCCTGGATGCTCTCCATCATCCTAGACACCTCCTGGATGCTCTCCATCATCCTAGACACCTCCTGGATGCTCTCCATCATCCTAGACACCTCCTGGATGCTCTCCATCATCAAAGACACCCCCTGGATGCTCTCCATCATCCTAGACACCTCCTGGATGCTCTCCATCATCCTAGACACCTCCTGGATGCTCTCCATCATCCTAGACACCTCCTGGATGCTCTCCATCATCCTAGACACCTCCTGGATGCTCTCCATCATCAAAGACACCTCCTGGATGCTCTCCATCATCAAAGACACCTCCTGGATGCTCTCCATCATCAAATACACCTCCTGGATGCTATCCATCATCAAAGACACCTCCTGGATGCTCTCCATCATCAAATACACCTCCTGGATGCTATCCATCATCAAAGACACCTTCCTGGATGCTCTCCATCATCCTAGACACCTCCTGGATGCTCTCCATCATCAAAGACACCCCCTAGATGCTCTCCATCATCCTAGACAACTCCTGGATGCTCTCCATCATCCTAGACACCTCCTGGATGCTCTCCATCATCAAATACACCTCCTGGATGCTATCCATCATCAAAGACACCTCCTGGATGCTCTCCATCATCAAATACACCTCCTGGATGCTATCCATCATCAAAGACACCTTCCTGGATGCTCTCCATCATCCTAGACACCTCCTGGATGCTCTCCATCATCAAAGACACCCCCTGGATGCTCTCCATCATCCTAGACACCTCCTGGATGCTCTCCATCATCCTAGACACCTCCTGGATGCTCTCCATCATCCTAGACACCTCCTGGATGCTCTCCATCATCCTAGACACCTCCTGGATGCTCTCCATCATCAAAGACACCCCCTGGATGCTCTCCATCATCCTAGACACCTCCTGGATGCTCTCCATCATCCTAGACACCTCCTGGATGCTCTTCATCATCAAAGACACCTCCTGGATGCTCTCCATCATCATAGACACCTCCTGGATGCTCTCCATCATTAAAGACACCTCCTGGATGCTCTCCATCATCCTAGACAGCTCTTGGATGCTCTCCATCATCAAAGACACCTCCTGGATGCTCTCCATCATCCTAGACACCTCCTGGATGCTCTCTTTTTGACAATTTGTTTCTTCTACATTTATGTTTACTTAATTACACTGTATTCATTATTTTAAAAAAATCTTAAAATATCCACAATGTTCCTGTTGTTGTGGTTTTTTACTGGTGATATCTATTCTACGAGTTTGTACCAGTAACAGACCACCTATTTTTTTAACAGACATTAAATTTATTTTACCTGGGGGGGGGGGGGGAATATAAATCCGGCACTGGCGTTTCGTCGGACATGCGCGGAAACAGGTGGTATAATATTTAAGTAGGATGTAATTTTATTAAACAATTAAAATTAGGCTATGTTTTATTTCAGGACTAGCTTCAAGACTAGACGACTACGTCTATTCAACCGGCTGTGCGATTACGCTAAAACCGCCCATCCAAATTGACATTCTTGAGCCATTTCAATGTCCAACGCGCGCGTCCTTTCCATACAATTACAAATTACGAAGTCCATTATAAGGGCTTTCATATGTCAATTTTGGATGTGGTTTTAGCGTAATTGCACAGCTGATGCGTTCAGTAGTTTTTGCTTGAAAGAGGAACAATATCCATACAATCATACAAACTTTCTCATCCTATCTCACTAATATTATATACGCGAAAGTTTGTAAGTATGGATGGATGTTTGTGACTCTTTCACGCCAATACTACTGAACGGATATGAAAGAAATTTGGCACAGAGATTGTGGAATAACATATAGGCATACACATATACAGGGTGTAACATTTAAAACGGTCAGCATGGGAAAGTCTGAAACTATAAGACATACGAATATCTCTTCTTACGAACCATGTCATCGATTTTAATGACAAGAAAAACTGCATTCACAGTTTAAAAAAATCTTGTACTCCGTCCGGGAATCGAACCCGGATGGTTTGAAAAATAAAACTAACAATATTTTTAGTTAGATTTCGATTATGTAGGTCTTAAGGAGTAAAAGTTACTATGAAACGTGATGTCTAAAATTAATAAAATGCATTGTTTTCATATTGTATATTGTTTTTTTCCATACAACAAACAACACGTTTAGGTAAGTTTAGGTGCGTTAAAATTGTCACTATGGTTGTTTTAGCTCTTTGCTGGTATTGCAACTTGTTTGTTACATACACTGCTTTACCAGAGTCACGTATCTAGAGACGAATTAAATGAAAACTTTCCCCAAAAATGGATTGGTACGGTCGACCGCGGCCCTATAAAATGGCCCACGAGGTAACCCGATCTAACCCCACTAGACATTCTCTTGTGGGGTTACGTTAAGTGTGCAAAACAAGCTACGACACCAATAAAGAACAAAGCAAATTCACCACCTAAAGATACAAAACGCATATTTCAACGAGTTAAATGTTAAAAAAATTGGTGGTCATTTCTAAAATTTAATAAATTAAAGGATATGAAAACAACGCATTTTATTCATTTTAGACATCACGTTTCATAGTAATATTTACTCCTTAAGACCTACACAATCGAAATCAGACTAAAATAGTGATACATAGTTTTATTTTTCAAAACATCCGGGTTCGATTCCCGGACGGAGTACAAGATTTATTTAAACCTGTGAATGCAGTTTTTCTTGTCACTAAAATCGATGACATGGTTCCTAAGAAGAGATCTTCGTATGTCTTGTAGTTTCAGACTTCCCATACTGACCGTTTTAAATGTTACACCCTGTATATTTGTCATATTTTATCCTGGTATTCCCACGGGAACGGGAATTACCGCGGGTGAAACCGCGAGTATATTCGAAATATTAATCCTGCGCAGACGAAGTCGCGGGCAGCAGCTAGTGTATAACATAAGTAGGATTACCGTGTCATCCAGAGGTTTCGTGAGATCCATCCGCGGCGCCCTCTGGTGATTGTTGGCTACTTTGTGCTGCCTTAATTCTTCTAGAGTACGGAATACTTCTTTGCAGTGGAAACATTTGTGACTGGAAGACAAACAAACGAACTTTTATGCATTGAATGTTTTGCTCCAACTATAATTTTCTTATATAAGTACGCTCTATTCATCAAAGTTTCGTGAGTAGGTATTTGTATAAATATTTTTTTTTTTTAGGTTATTGAGCATGTCCTTATAGTAAATTTAATTAATTTCTTGTATGTATTAGTTTAGAGTATTAATATATTTTAAGTATTAGTATTAATTCGTTATTTGTGTATTAGTATTAATTTGTTTTAATTTTTATTGTACCGCCATCCATTATTATTGTTCTCACAATTGTTTTGGTTGCCTGGAAGAAATCGCTTTAAGCGATAAGGCCGCCAAATCCATTGCTTATCTCTGTTAATATGTTTAAATAAGTACTTCCTGTTTTATAAGTGATGCAATAAAAGTATTATCTATCTATTTTTAGTTAGTTTAAGTTCAGTTACTTAATTTTACTATGAGTGGAAACTGTCCTAGCTTCATTTGTTCTAGCGCACGGCCCTATTGTTACTTAAATATAAACTTTTTTGTAAATAAATTGTAAATAAACAAAATTTTCTACATGCTTTTGTTTATTTGCGATTTATTTAGTACTAGCTTTCTGCCTACGTGGACTAGGCGATTTGTCTTGCTCTTTGATCTATTTACCCTTTTTATAGGTATTTTGTAAAATTTCTGGAATACAAGTTTTAAATTGTGTCTATCAGTACACACTGAAAATTTCAAGTCATAATCCGTTAATAAATTATTAAAAAGTTACATACATTTCAATACGGAGCCAAACTACGAATCTCAAACTTTAATAACCCGTTTTACCACATTTTCAGGAGTGTTTTTGAAAGTTCTTGAACCACGTCTACAGAAACATAAATTTATGTTTTTATTGCTGTGTAAACTTAAAGCAAATAGGGTAACTAAGAATAAACATCCATACATATTAACTTCGCGTTTATAATAATTAGAGTCGAGACCCTAGGTCCGTGGGGTACCGAGGCTCTCTGGGTTTTTAAAAAAGTATCTGAGCGTCTGGTCGATGCAACGCGTGACCCGAGAGCTGGTGAATATCTGGCTCAGCGCATCAGCATTGCCACACAGCGTGGTAATGCAGACAGTGTCTTGGAGACGAACAGACTGGTATTGACATGGATCAATTGAGATAAATAAAGATAAAAGATTGTTTATTCCAAAAAATAACAAAGTAGCCTTACCTTTACTACCTACCTTTAGATACCTTTAGACTGTTTGCAACCGTCTGCAGTTAGCTCAATGGTTTCAATCGTAAATACTAGTTGTAATTTTTCTATTGCTTGCTTGTAATTTTCGTTGTTAATAAAGATCTCTTTTCTTACTCAAAAAAAAATTACTAGAAAGGATATACATAAATATTACAAGTAACATAATGTGAGAGATAAATAAAAACCTTTTTTTTTAAGGTTGGTGGTGACACCGCTGTTTGAATGTGAAATTGTCTACTATGTAACACTTTAAGCATACCTAGTTTTAGTGAACCCTAGTATCGAAATAAACCTAACATAAGATTTAAGATACTACTAACTAAAATATGTATTTTTCTCTTGTGCCAATAAATAATATCTTTATATCTTTATTATTACCTATTTATTATTTATTATGTACTCACATTGTGAGCGCGCTGTGCGTCAGACGTACGTGAGCCGCCAACAGCTGCGGAGACCCCAGCTCGGCACCGCACGTGTTACAGAAACACGTGGACAGCACGCTCGCCTCTTCATCCTACAATAATAAAATAAGACATTTAAAGGGTTGGCAACGCGCGTTTAATGTCTCTGATGTTGCAGGCGTCCATAGACTGCGGTAACCGTTAAAAAAAAACTTCTTCGTTGACCAAAATAGAAGCCAACATTCCGATCTCCTATGGACTCTATGAGAAGTTTGGGAATATATGAGTGTTTTCTATGTAATGTATTGTAATCAATAATCAATAATCAATAATCAATATCTTTATTTCTTTAGGCTTACAAAATAAGCACTTAGACAAGTCAAATTTAATTCGCCTCAATTTTTTGTCCACTAGTGGAAGAGGCGAAATAGAAACCACTAGCATGTGTAAAACTTATGTGTCTAATACATGTTTGCCTTATAAATAATTACATACTATTGTCGATGTGGAACTGAGCGACATCTGGCCAAGCACTAACGTCATTGATGTAATCATTTATGGAGTAATATGCCTTCTTGATAAGATTTAGTTTTATGTACTGTTTAAATCTACGAATAGAAAGTTCAGTTGCTTCAGATGGAAGCTTATTATAGAAGCGCACACAATTACCCATAAATGATTTCCCCAGTTTTCGTAATCTAAATGAAGGAATGTGTAATTTGTTCTTGTTTCGTGTATTTCTATTGTGAACATCACAATTTTTCAAAAAGTTACTCTTGTTTTTGTGTGTATACATTAAATTTTCATAAATATATTGCGAAATTACAGTTAAAATATTTATTTCTTTAAATAATTCCCTCAATGAGTCACGTGGCTTTAATTTATAAATTGCACGCACCGCCCTTTTTTGAAGAACAAAGATAGTCTGAATATCAGCTGCCTGTCCCCACAGCAAAATACCATAAGACATAATACTATGGAAGTAACTATAATAAACTAACCTAGCTGTGTCCTGATCAGTGAGATATCTAATTGTTCTCACTGCATATGCTGCTGAACTAAGCCTACCCGCGAGAGCATCAATTTGCGGTTGCCATTGAAGAGATGAATCAATATGCAACCCCAAGAATACAGTAGAGTCTACGAAGTGAACAATCTCATTATTTAACGTGATTTGAGTTGGGAGTTCTCTAACATTTGGTAACATGAATTTTATACATTTTGTTTTTTTAGCATTAAGTAACAGGTTATTGGCGGTAAACCAATTTAGTATTTGTGACAGCGAATTATTTACATCGTCAAAATTATATTTATTTCTGTCTACTTTAAAAATTAGTGAAGTATCATCAGCAAATAAGACTATATCACAAAGATCTTTTGCTAGAAAGGGAAGATCATTTACATAAACTAAAAATAAAAAGGGACCTAATATTGAACCTTGAGGTACGCCTAATTCAATATTTGAGCCCGTAGATCTTTCTTTACCAACTTCTACTTTTTGAACTCTATCAGATAAATATGATTTCATAAGATCCAGTGCCTTTTTCTTAATTCCATAATGTTTAAGTTTCTCAATTAATGTACTGTGATCCACACAGTCAAAAGCCTTAGAAAGGTCACAGAATACACCAATAGCGTTTTTGGCTTTATCCCAGGCCTCCAATATATGCCTTAACAGAACTGAACCAGCATCGGTTGTTGATCTACCCTTGGTGAAGCCGAATTGGTTTTCATGGAATAACCTATTAAGGTTGAAGTGAGAAGTCAACTGGATGAGAATAATTTTTTCAAAAATTTTACTCATAGCAGGAAGTATTGAAATTGGTCTGTAGTTGGCCGGATCAGTGTGGCTACCAGATTTATAAAGAGGAACCAGCTTACTATATTTCATGAGATCAGGAAAAATTCCTGCGTCGACACAGCTATTGAAAATATAGGCCAAACAAGGAGCCATTTCCTTAATAATTGAACTTAATACTTTGGTGGATATACCCCAGAGATCCTCAGTATTTTTAATGTTAATTGACTTAAAGGTTTTCACTACATAATTAGCATTTACATAACTAAAGATAAAACTCTCATTACATCTAGCAACTGAAGATTCTAAAAATTTAACAGCCATTGATGCTGAGGAGTTTAGAGACTGGGTAACAACTTTAGGAATAGCAGAAAAGAATGCATCAAAAGCATTGGCAATATCTTTTTCATGTATAAGAATTGAATTATTAATTTTTAACCTTATTTCTTTATAACGTGGCTTTGATTTACCTGTTTCGTTATTTATTAGTCTCCATGTTGCTTTTACTTTATTAGATGATTTTATTATAACATTCTTTAAAAACAGGCATTTGGCTGTGTTGCAGACTTTCTTAAATGTTTTAGAATAGTTGGTTACATACAATAGAAACGCAGGATCATGTAACATAGTTTCTCTAGAAGCATAAAGGTCATAGAGTCTATTCCTACTTTTATAAATACCCGGAGTGGCCCAATCAACAAATCCGACCCTATCTCTCACTGTGCATGTTTTAAGTTTGAATACTTCACTGTGTTCCTTGTGTATGACATTCAAAAGTGTGGAAAATAATTCATTGGGGTCATCAGAACAAGATATATTAGATACTGCTAGTTCTACTCTACTTTGAAAATTCTTTATACGGTTCTCTGTTATTGGCCTGCAGGTATATTTTTCTACATTATTTCTATCATTATAGCTAAAATTAACACTTTGACCATAATGGTCTGATTGGAAATGCCTAATTACTGCTTTGCTGGTTGGAGTTTGACTACAGTAAATATTATCTAAACAGGTGGCAGATGTTTGGGTTACCCTAGTGGGGTCATTAAAAAGATGTTGTAAACTAAAGCACTTGAATAAATTAAGCAATCTGTCGGCAAGGGGATTTGATAAAATATCTATATTAAAGTCACCGCAAACAATGAGATCCTTCCTACAAGTAAATACTTTCAGCAAAACTTCTTCCATAGTACATTCAAAAGCAACCTGATCTGCGTCAGGAGGGCGGTATACACACACAACGATATGTCGCTCCAATTCCACACAGGAAAGTTCAATAGTCCTCTCAATAGAAAGTTTTACAATATCTTTTCTTTCTTTACATTTAAGACTATTTTTTACTAAAATCAGAGAGCCACCACGAATTGCAGCTTTTCTTTTATATGAACTTACAAAACAATAGTTATTATAAAAGGGAAGTAACTGATTCTTTACAATCCAGTGTTCTGTTATACACATAACATCTACATTTAAATGATTCATAAATAATTCTAATTCTAGGATTTTGCTGGGTAAGCCTTGTATATTCTGATGGACTATGTGAAATATGGCTTTTTGCTTTCCCATTGTCGTCGCGGTCAGTTTAAATTTGAGTTTACTGACACTGTAGCTTTAATGCCCTCATTAGTACTATTACTAACTACATGTACAGGCTCGTCAGGTAACTGCGTTATACTACTTATAACGGGATCAAAAATATTATATGCTAATAATTTAGCAATTATCTTTTTACATTGGTGGGTTAGGTCCACTGTGTCCCTAGTCAAAATAGTTTTACTAATAAAATTATTAGTATCAAAAAATAATACATCATTATGACGACATGTCATGTTGTAAATCAGCATGTTATTTTTAAATAAATTATCATTTTGTTTAAGTGTCAGTGACTTTGAGTAGGGGAACGAGCAAATAATAAGTTTCCCCAGTCCATTCTCTACCTTTCCTAAAAGTACTTCAACAAACCTAAGCAATTGTGACCGTTTTACACAAGTTTCACCTAGCTGAACTATTAAAGTGGTGCTTTGATTTAGGGAGTTATCTTTCTGTATATAATCGGTAATTCTATTTATATTAGAATGTGGATAACAATTATTTACTACATTTTGTACAAGAAGGTCACGCAGTTTTAGACCCATACCTGCACCCAACTTATCTGAATATATAACAGTCTTCCTAGTATTTTGATTGTCTAACACAAAATCTAAATCCTTAACTAAAGATGGTGCAGCTTGAACTGGACCCTCATTGAGTACAATCGGCGCTTTATAGCTACCACAGTGGGCCCCGTGCGAAGGCAAGGGCGGCGCCGCCAGGAACGCGGATGGAGACTTCATCGGTGATGAGGGCACAAGCTTCGTAGAATCTTCAGTTAAAGTGTTGCAGCATATGGTGGCCATCTCGAGATCAGTTTGTGTGAAATTATGCTGTACTTCAACATGTGTACTCTCAGTATTTACAGCACAGTCTTTAATTTGATTGGTACAGTGTATTCGGGCCATCTCCAGATCTGTTTGAGTGCTGTTATGCCGTGCTTCAACATATGTACTTTCATTGTGTAAAATGTCCTGCATTTTGAGATAACGGTCATCTGCATCTTTTTGGGCTTGTTTATATTTACCGGATACATCATGAAGTGCCCTTTTTAAACTTGCCATTTTCTCTTCCATATGATCTAAATTCTTAGTGTTACGTCCTATTAAATTATAACAGGAGTCCAATTCTACTTGCAAGTTACACTTACATTTTTCCTTGCTCAATTTAACTTTATTGAGAAGTAGTTTTTGGTTTCTAATTTTCTTCTCAGACTTGCTTATGAATTTTCTTAATTTAATATATTTTTTTATTTTACTACTACCTTTAATGACAGGTGTTTGGCTTTGACCTTGTCTACATGGTGTATTCACCTTTGACATGAAAGGATCAACTGTCATAAGTTCTGCTTGAAGGTCTACACTACAATAACTTGTTGCTGAATGCAAGGGCTTACTATCTAAGTCGTAAAGTTTTATTCTACATTCTGAAAGCTCTTGTTGTAAGTCCTTGTTCTCCTGCAACACCAGTTCATAGGATTCATAGCAACTGTCCATGGAACGCAGGCATGCATTTAAACGGTTCACTTCTAACACAGTGTCCTCATTATGCGCATGAAGTTCAGCGAGTTGGCCCTTGAGCGATTGAATCCTGCTAAGGTTTGCCAGGAACTCAGCTTCACTTTCCTCCCGCTCTTGAAGCAGCCTGTCTCGGTCCTCGTTCGCTTCCTTGAGCTGGGCTGTAGCGAGCTTCAGCTTGGCCTCCAGGTCACATGCCTTCCTGGTCATCATTTTGTGTGAATCCCTGAAAAAATAGCAGTATACAGTGAGCTTTTAGAATAAGAACAAGTGAAGAAATAAGGTGTTGAAATTGAAATTTTTACAGGGGATGAGAGGTCACCCTCTGTTAGGTAAGAACCTTGTAGAGGTTTGATGGGACTAAAAGAACCCAGTGACCTATAGTGAAAGAAAGACAGTAAAAAAAATGAGTTGGAGAAATGAAGATGAATAATAAAAATAGTTGGGACAAGGGGATTACTTAATCATTAACCTATTAATTTCAATGTGAAACTTATCCTAAACACAAATAGATTAGATTACCTATTCTTTTATTTCTATCAAGAAAACTTTATGCTTTTTATTATTTATATAAGGCACTTACAAGGAAAGTTACATAAAAACAATGATAATGCAAAGACTACTTTGGAGAATGTTATTTAAAGGTACTATTTACCTTTTTAATATTATTTTTGTTCAGTGTCATGTAAGTGTTATGTTGTCTGAGGCTAGATGTTTCGTCCTACAACTCAACTTCCACAATTTGTCAAGCTAAGAGAGCTAGAAACGAGCCGCTGTGTGATTTGTGACGAGACTCACAGAGTGAGAAGTGTACCTATCTGTTGTCAACACTGTTATGTGTGGGTTAGTCAATATGATGATTGAAAAACAATACTCCCCAAGTTACTTTGAAGTCTCCGTCCAAATGGTTACTCGAATCTTCGTTCACTGTCGCTGAGAATCGTTGGATTCGATCAAGCGCCAGTTACCATCCGTTGACGAAAGTGAGTGTGATCTTCCCCAGTATTGACAGATATTCTAAAAGCTTGAATCATGAGCTTATTTATTCTAAATAGTCTTCTTCGGAGCTCATGCGAAAGCTTTTCTTTGTTCGTTGACACTTCGGTTTGGATGAAAAACCGTTGGCACTTTTTACACAGTTTTTGTTGGTATTTTGTTGTTCATTACACTTGTTTTCATGTATATATTATGCACTGCACTAGTACTTAATGATATTTATACTTATTTACTATAAATTTTCACTATAAACTAATAATTAGATAAAATAAATTTGTATCAGCTGATTGACACGTCTAACTATACTAACTGCTGTACCATCCTTTTTCCCCCAATTGTATTAAGTATATCAGTCATCTAGTACCCATAATACAAGCTTTGCCTCTTCCACTAGTGGACAAAAGATTGAGGCGAACTGAAAATCAATTATCGCTTTATTTCTTATAGTTATTATTTTGATAATTATGTACCTTGTCTAAGTGCTTATTTTTTAAGCCTAAAGAAATAAAGATGTTGATTTACTGATTTACTAATTAGCTTAGTTGGGGCTAGATGATGCTGTGTGGATTGTCAAAAATTATTATCTTTACAAATTGAGCGTGCCCCAGGACCTCAAGGACAAAGGGTTTCCACCCCAAACGGCTCAAATAATAGAACTACATATCTGAATCTAAATAATATATCGAATGATTTAGATAAGCTATTGAAATAAAATAAGTGCTTATTTGTAAAACATGCTAATAATATTATAAACGCGAAAGCTTGTGAGTATGGATGGATGGATGGATGTTTGTTACTCTTTCACGCAAAAACTACTTATCGGATATGGATGAAATTTGGCAGAGAGATAGATTATAGTCTGGAATAACACATAGGCTACATTTCATCCCAGAATTCCCACAGGAACGTGAATTACGCGGGAGAAACCGGAAGGCGCTGCTAGTTTAATAAATAAAAAAGGTAAGGTCCAGATTAACGTATTTTCGCCATTTGAGGGACTCCGCTGATGGGGCTCCGCAGCATCATCAGCGGAGTCCTAAATGGCTATAAAACATAATTATAAACATACCTTGTGCTTGAGTTGTTTGTGAAAGTACAATCCTTTTTCTGACACGAAGCTTCGCGCGCATAGAGGACAGATATGCGTGGTCTTATGTGTCTGCAGTCTATGGTTGTTCATTGTACTTTTATTGCTGGAAATATGATGCCAGTTTGAAGAATTAATTTCTTTAAATGACCACTTTAATGCGTATACACAAACAAGCATAGATCTGTAAACCGAGCACATATTGTCTGTGAAACAAATATTGTAGACTGGCTTCCTCGATACAGGTTCAGCCTAGTGAGGAAGCCAAGGTAAATTTCTTTTAAATTTCGCTCAGCAGATTAACAATTTCGTCTTTTTCTGTGAAAGTGTGTATTAGGTTAAGTTCTTGTAATATTTGCTTGAATAAATATTTTTTACTTTACTTGACTAGATAGTTAATGCTTTTTAATATCATCTACTCGAAAAATTTCTTTTTGGCTTCGCCCGCGAAAGAGTTTATTTTTCGTACCAATTTCAGAAATGTATTGCACACCCCCTAGGGGTTTTTGTGTAAAAATAAAAAATACGTGTTTAATTATTCAGTCCATAGTTTATTTATACCGAGTTTTGAGTGAATCGAACCAAGGAAAAAATATTTTGCTTACAAACTTTACCACCCCATTTAACCCTTTCAGAAGTTAATTTTTCAAAATTTCCCTATCCTGTATGTTATTCTAGGTCCTAATCTATTTACATACCAAATTTCATCTAAATAACTTAAGTACTTAGTTAAGGAGATTACCTAAAACAAACATTCACACAGACTTTCCCATTTATTATAATATGTAGTAAGATTAAACCCCTGCTACGCTCAGGATTGAAACAATCAACAAAACAAATTGTACATTAAAAGTTGTGTTGGGGGAATTTTCAAGGGACAAAACTGGAATAAACCAAAATAGCTTTCTTTACGAATGTAAAACTCAAAAGTAAAGCTAAACTAAAAATACTTACCTAAACACACTCAAGCACACTGGACACGGGTATTCTTTCCCTTTATGATGGTGGAAGTGATTTACCATCACGGAACTGAAAATAATAAGGGTTTATTTACTTACTTATTTCAACCGCGACGAGTTAGTCAAATAGAGTAGGTACATTTGACTCTGATAAAATATTTAAGTCCGTTTCGCTAAGAGCCTGGTAAATTCCTTTGGTCTGTTTCGCGACTCTTTGCGAAAGGGACTCTATTTGAGCCAACCTCATAAGAAAACGGACTGTAGTATTGTACCAGCCTTAAAAAAGCTATTTGGACTTAAATATGTACTAGATAAAGTATAGTCCGTTTCGTTAAGAGGCTGGTAAAGTCTTATAATCTGTTTCGCTCAGAGGCTGATATAGTCATTCAGACTGTTTCGCTAAGAGGCTGGTAAAGTCCTTGAGGCTGATTCGCTAGGAGGCTGGTTCAATAATTCGAGTCCGTTTCACTAAGAGTCTGGGACCATACTGACAAACAAGACGGCAGACAACTCAGTCATTTTAATTCAGTTGTAGAGCGAGCGACTTGCAGCGATCGAATCGCATTAAACATTTATCTAGTACATATTTAAGTTCAAATAGCTTTTTTGAGGCTTTACAACACTACAGTGCGTTTCGTTATGATTCTGGCTCAAAAAGAGTCCGTTTCGCTAAGAGTCTACAATACTTACAAGTTGTAAGTCAGCAGAGGGCATAGCGTGCAGCGGTAGACAGCGCAGTGGTTGGACTTCAAATGTTGAGCGAGCGACTTGCGTCGCGCGAACCGCATGAGGCAAATTGAGCATGATACGGAGCCGGGTGTAGGCTAGAATAAACAAAACACAACTCTATATCTAATAGACTAGAATAAATTTTTATTTCAATAGGTCCTAACAGTACAGCGTTTAGACCTAGGTACTAGTAGATTAGGATAAACCTTTATTTCAATAGGTCTTGATAGAAAAGTGTTTAGACCTACTAATAGATAAGAATGTTTATTTTATGTTTATTTCAAAAGTTCTTAATAGTGTTTAGACTTAGTTTCTTAGTCTTAAGTAGTAGTAACTCGTCAATAGCTTACTTAGCTTTTTATAAGAGCAATTTTTTTTATAAACAAAGCAAAACGTAAAGAAACAATGAAAGAGAAAAAAACTATAGTAGGTGAAATGGATATAAATAAAAAGAGTTAACAAAAAAAAATTTAACAACTTTAACAAGCGTGCAATAATTAACTAGTTGTAATAATAATGTTGTTGTAATTAACTAGTAGTAATTAAATAGTTAACTAGTGTCTGCCCGCGGCTTCGCACAGCATTAGCATTTTGCAAATATGTAGATTTAGACCTGGGATAAAACATAGTCTGATTTTTATCCCATAAATCAGTTCCCATGGGCTAGAAATAACCCCAAAACATTTCCATAGAACGCGTACAAGATCGCGGACAAAAACTAGTAAATCCATAAGTGTATATTGCCTCACCTCATGCCACTTCCGATGATAGTCCAAAAGCCTTTGCACATCAAACACTTTATAACAAACTTCACATTTGAACTCCGCCTCCAAGTACTCCTTACTAAACTTCCTTGAATTAAACTCTTTTAGTTTAAGCTCTTCTGTGTCTAATCTCTCGATTTCAAACATCTCTTCATACTCCGGATTGTTATTTTTAAAAAGGAGTAAAAGGAACTTTTTTATCCGTTCTAGTTCGTCTTTTGTGTCTGTAAAATAAAGAAATTGTGTTATTTTATTTGTATTTTATTCCAAACTTTCCCATTCATTATAATAGTAAGATGAAAAATAACTAACGACTCTATAGACTGTGTGGGAAAAAATCCTCTACTGTAAAAGCATTTGACAAAATTCCAAAAGCTAGTTCATCATCATCATCAGCCAATATTAGTCCACTGCTGGACATAGGCCTCCCCTAATGAGCGCTATAGCGCCCTGTCTTCAGCTTGTCGCATCCAGCAGTCTTTCGCAGATCCCACCTGGCCAGAGGGCGTCCTACACTACGTTTGACGCGCCGCGGCTGGTTAGGTAGTTAGAATAAATAAATTTCAATATAAGGTGCACCGAGGCGATTGCAACTATGGGGTGAATGTGACTAATTGATTTATCTTTCATTCTAACGGTTTTTGATGAGCACACTATCTATTGGTGAACAGAGAAATTAGTGTTAGTCCCAGAAAATAACAGATGACGCTCCTACCTATCAAACTGTTTGACCGACAGACTTTTTTCTGAAAGACGCCATTTTCGACAAGTGTTTGTTGACGACGTGCGTGCAAACTTTTATAAAAAAATATATAAAACGTAGTTTCTGTGCAGTTTCAAAAGAAGAAAAGTAGAAATACTAACCGTAAGTAGCTTTTCCGGTAATAAATATAATCCTACGTAACATATTTCGAATAATATTACAACAGTTACTTTCGCCTCTTTTTTTTGTGTTGCGGGGCGATTGTAGCTATTTGGATAAATTAAGGCTAGTTGCAATAGCCCTTATGTTTTTGTATGGAAAATGTGAATCACTAGTGATGTTTAGTGTCGATATAATAGTATGTCGATATTTCGTAAATAAACTGTGCATTGCGATATTTGGTTTTATTGCGGTTCTTAGACGCATTTAGAATTTTGTAATTTGTTTTTTTTTAATATTTATTCGTATTTTGGTCATATTCTTATTAAAAATACCATTTAAAAAATTTAACCATGTTTTATTTTCCGAACCCATCGTTGCCGGTTACAGTCACATAGGAAAAAGTTATCGATGAATGTAGTCCCAACACTAATTCTATGGAGCGCAGTTGCATTCGCCCCTGAAAAAACGCAAAGCATTTTTTATGCTACATACTGCGTTTTAGTACTGTTTGAAATCGTTTATGCGTAAATATGGATTGAAGGTTATATAGTCATATAATTCTTAGGTTTAAAGCAATAAGCACAAACAAGTTACACTAAAAAGTCACATTCGCCCCAAAGTGGGGCCAATGTAACTTTATCTGTTTTAACAGAGACTGTATTGTAAATATATCTAAAATACACTATTATTCAACGTTATTTTAATGTAAAATATTTCATAGATATATGCTTTACCATATGGATTTACTAGAAATTCAATTTTATCTTACTGGACGATTATGGCAAAAGATAAAGTTAAAACTTCAAAGTTGATAGTCGCAATCGCCTCGGTGCACCTTAAATAAAAATACAATACTTACTAGAGCTTTGTAGTAATAACGTACACCGCACCCTTCCAATTTTAGATTTATTAAATATCTTTAGGAATAGTTCCTTATCAATCTCGACCCCTTCACCCAAATCTTTTAATTCATCCTGCTCTAACAACTCCAATATTCTATCTCTCAGTTTGTTTTTGTCTGGATCTTCTTTGCTGAGATCATTCTTTTTTCTTCGTTCTTTTCTGTGTTTATTCTTTTCTTTTACCTTTTCTTTACTATGTTTTTTCTTGCTCTTCTCTGGTTTATATTCTTCATCATCATCAAAGACGTTAAATAGATCAATGCCACAGTAGTTATTGTCTATTTCTGTAAATGAAAAATCTTCTTCTTTTTCTGGTTTCAGATCAGTGTCTATAATGGTGTTTTCTGTGCATTCTATTTTGATTACCGGTTTATCATCAGGATGGGAAAACTTATTCTCTGGCCATTTAGTTTCAGTATTTTCAGTTTGCTTCTCTTCAAGCCCATTAGTTTCGCTATTTTCTTGTGGCTTGGCTTCGGGTTGTTTAGGTGTATTGTTATCATCTTGTAGTGTATCAGATGATGTACAATTCTCCAGATTTTGCTGTAATAATGAGTGTAATGCCAGTTCAGTTTAGTACATACCACATGTTAAACCCATATTGTTTTTAATATATAAAAACAATGTCTGAATTTTATATGATATAAACAACTAGCGACCCGCCCCGGCTTTGCACGGTTTTATTATAAGTATATAAACCTTCCTCTTGAATCACTTTATCTATTAATAATATACAAACATATGTCCCAATTTGGAAGTCGAACCTGTATCCTCCTGTATTGCAGGCTGACTTTCACTCACTATGCCACAGATATCACTACATAGTATAAAACAAAGTCGCTTTTTCTGTCTTTATGTCCCTTTGACTGCTTAAATCTTTAAAACTACGCAACGGACTTTGATGCGTTTTTTTAAATAGATAGAGTGATTCAAGAGGAAGGTTTATACATATAATAAAACCGTGTGAAGCAGGGGCGGGTTGCTAGTATATTATAAATTAATGTAATTCATCTAGAACTCTAACACAATTTCTGCTAAGCTTGGGGCTAGATGATGCTGTGAGGATGGTCCAGCATTATTTATTATTATCATAGATTTCATATTTTTTAGAAGTAAATTTTCTTTTTGTGGGAATTGAGAAACTCACCTGAACATTCTGTTTGAGAAGATCATTTGAATAGCGGCATTTTGAACGAAATTCATAGAAGTTTTTCAGCAAGTCTTCACACAAGGAACAGAATATGACATCTGATTGTAGAAATACCTGAAAAAAAATCTATATAAGTAGTCTAATGTATTGTGTTCTGAATTTTCTCTGGTCTTATCTGTGTATGAAAAAACATCTTGATAAATGTTTAAGTGTATCAGTAATCTATTACTCTTCTTCTTCTTGTTTTATGGCTCGCTGTGTCTATGTTGCCACAACTCTGCCAGTGTCCATGTATAAAGAGTCATAAACTTAGTTGAGACATAATTAAGCATATAATATTATTTTAGTATAAATCTTTTTGAATAGTACCATTGATTAGAACCTGAAAAACAACACAAGGTTAGTAGAATGAACAAATATATACAAAAGGTTAATGAGCAGGGACTATACAGTAGTTAATCATATTACTAATATTTACAGCTTAATTTTATTAGAATTTACAAATTTACATAATAAAAAGTTAATATGGGGAGAAAACATGAGGGATAGTAAACATTTGAGGGAAGTAGGACGAGGGATATCAGAGGGGAGAACATCATAAAGGGAAAAATTTAATTTTGTACAATTGAAAAAAATGTGATCAATGTTTCCTTCTTCTAAACCACACTCACACATAGAATGGTCCCTAATCCTAAGTTTGGCCAAAAACACTGGAGAACAGCAGTGACCTAATCTTAACCTACATAAAGTAGAGGTTGTAAATTTATTTGACTTTCGGAATATAGAGAACCAAGGTACAGAGGGAATCTCTGGTTGGATATCAGCATAATGTTTGCCTTTGATTTGCTTGGTTGAGTTCCAATTATTAGTCCAGGATTTCTCAAGCAGTCTTTTGGAAAGAAGACAGAGATCATGTGAGAAGATTTTGAAATGTTCAAGGGAGCCTAATTCAATAGCAGATTTTGCAAGGCTATCAACTGTTTCATTACCTGGAATCCCAGAATGGCTGGGGATCCAGGCAAGGACAATGTTGATATTATTTTGATGACAATCATAAAGGGATTTTTTAATTTGAATTATTATGGGAAAGCGACTAATGTGTTTAAAAGGATTAGACAGGATGGACTGGAGGCAACTTCTGGAATCAGTAAAGATAATTGAATTGTTTAAATTATGCGATTTTACAAATAGTATGGCTTCCAGAAGTGCCACCGCTTCACCAGTGAAAACCGATGATGTGGAAGGACACTTGAAACTAAGGTTTATACGAGTAAAGGGTATCCATACAGCAGCACCCACCTCCCCATCTGTAGATAGTTTTGAGGCGTCGGTGAAAATTAAGCGCCACCCAGGGTACTTTGAGTTAACTTCAACATTAAAAATTCCACGAGCATCAGGTGAATCCTTGTTTATCCCAAAATCTAAAATTATGTTTGGTTTGTGAATCAAGGCTTCATAAGGAGTCTGATAAAGGGGGTTTAAAGGAAACTGGGTAATCTGATAAGGGAGTTGGGAAAAAGTTATGAAGCTATGAAGAAGACAGGGCTTCTTGTCAAAGTATCTAAATAATTCTCGTAGTCGATTCAACTTAGGGAGGAGGGGGTGGTCAGAATTTTGAACTAATTTAAAAATAAACCTATCACAAAGATATTGTATACGCAAGTGTAGGGGAGGTTCGCCACTCTCAACTTGCATAGCGTTTATAGGAGAAGATTTCATGGCTCCCAATATAATGCGTAAACACTTCGACTGAATTTTGATAATCTTGTCTAATCCAGATTTATTACAAAGGTTAAGGAGGAATAAACCATAATCGAAGTGACTCCTTACTATGGCGTTGTATAATAGTTTTTGGGAGTAAGGATGCGAGCCCCACCATACCCCTGAAAGGGAACGTAGAGTGTTTAGGTTCCTTTCACATTTTTGAACTATTGCTGTGCAGTGAGGGAGACCAGACATCCTTGAGTCCAGAGTAACACCTAGAAACTTAACATAATTCACGTGAGGGATGATCTCTTGTTCAATATGCACATGAACCGGTGGAATAACCCTTTTTTTCGTAAATACAACAACAGAGCTTTTAGAAGCAGAAAGAGAAAGCCCGTGTTCGTCCAGCCAGTTGCCAAGGTATGAAAGAGCAGAGTTAAGGCAAGTTACAGCATCTTCAATAGAAGAACTAGAGTGATATAGGGCAATATCATCTGCATATTGGAGTATATTACAAAATGAGTTTACAGACTGTTCGAGGTCGTATGTATAAATACTGTATAATAAGGGACTGAGGACAGAGCCCTGTGGTAAACCTCTCCATACTGTCCTTGGAGGGAGGAGACCCATAGGGGATTTAACAACAACTGTTCTTTCCATAAGCATGTTACATATAAAACGGACCAACTTCTCAGGGACTCTCAGCTGAATGAGCTTTCTCCTGAGAACCGGAAGGAGGACGTTATCATAAGCGGATGCAATATCAAGAAAGGCTCCAACAAGGTACTTTTTCTCCTTAAACGTTATGAGAATGTCGGACGTCAGAAGGCTTAAGCTATCCATAGTACTGAATCCTTTTCTGAAGCCAAATTGGGTTTTAGCAAGGAAAGAACAATTTTCGCACATCCATTCGAGACGACGTTTTATCATCTGTTCAGCCACTTTGGCCATAACAGATGACAGAGCTATTGGTCTATAACTAGATGGGCTGGAGGGATCTTTACCTGGTTTCGGGATGGGAATAATTATTTGAGATTTCCATTGATTTGGCATAAGGCCTTCATCATAAAAACAATTAATGAGGGATAGGTAGATTTGTTTAATTTTGTCCGATGAGTTTATTAGAAATGAATAAGGTATTCCGTCTATGCCGGGAGATGAGTCAGTCAGTCCATTGAGTGCAAGAGAAAGTTCATTGAAAGAAAAAGGCGCGTCTAATGAAGAAGTAGAAGGAAGAAAAGATGCGATGGATGGGAGGGAAGAAAAGGATGGAGCAGAAGGAGGAGCAAGTTTATCCAAAAAGGCCTCAATCCATGATGTATGATCACTAGCTGAGATGTGATCTAAACGAGATGAACCTCTAAAGCGTCTTATCTGTCTCCAAACTATAGAAGAGGGAGTTCTAGGGGATAAGTTTTCACAAAAGTTAAACCAGCTTTGTTTTTTCTTTTGTGAAGTAACTTTTCTAAATTTTGCAGCAGATTTCTTATATTCTAAAAAGTTTTCTACTGTCATGGATCTTGAGTATAATTTCTCAGCAGACTTTCTTTCAGCCGCAGCTGCTGTGCAGTCAGCATCCCACCATGGCGTAGATACTCTAAAGTCTCGAGTGGGTTTCTTAATGGGAATATGAAGGTCAGCACACGAAATAATACTTTCAATAAGGTAATTATAGAATGGAATTGGAGAGTTAACAGAAAAGAGAGTGGAATCTAATTTAAGATCAAGAGAAGAAGAATAAGAGGACCAGTCAGCACTAGAAACTCTATATTTTAAAGAAGGCGAAGGGTTAAAGTGAGGCATAACGCCATGCAGGGAATTAATTTGGATGTTCAAGATTATGGGGAAATGATCGCTACCGTAGGAGTAGGGTAATATTTGCCATAAAATATCTGGAGCCAAAGAGGGAGAGCATAGTGAGAGGTCTACAGCACTTTTTGGATTTTGGGACGGGAAAACTCTGCGCGTAGGGGATCCGTCATTAAGAAGACAGAGGTTAGACTCATCGATGATATCTAAGAGAGATAGACCAAATATATCAGAATGATTATGGCCCCAAACAGTATTGTGGCCATTAAAGTCACCCATGATAATCATGGGGGAAGGAATAGATGAAAAGAGACAGAGAATATCAGGAATTAGAGAGGAGTCTGGATGGGGAATATATATAGATAAAAAAGAAATATTATAGGTCTTGATATCAACGGCAACTGCATTGATACCAAGGGGGAGGGACGGGAGGGGAATACGGGAAAAGGAAAGGGAGCGCCTTATTAATAAGGCGCTCCCGGCATGCCCGTCAGCCCTGTCGTCCCGAAGGCAGGTGAAACCCGAAATCCTAAAACTGGATTCAGGCTTCAGCCATGTCTCCGAGACGGCAATGACTGACGGGCGGAATTTATTTATTAAATATGCAAGTTCATGTTTTTTTGCCCGGATGCTCTGTGTGTTCCATTGGAGCACAGACACTGGATCCATACTGAGCAGATAGGGATACTAATTGCGTAAGTTTAGGGGCAACGTTGGACGGTAGGGAGTTAGGATTGGAAATTAAAATATTTATCAGCAATGATAGAAGGGTATCAATTAAACTCTCATTCATGGAGGTAGGTACAGGGGCGGAGTTGCCAAGAGCGCAACCATTGGGTAAAGCTGAAGAGGGAGTAGTGGTAAGGTTTCTATGGGCATCTTTATCATATGATTTACCCAGTAGGGGTTTAGGTTTGGGATGGGAAAATACAGTCTTGGTATAGGAGCGGGTGGGTTGGGTTCGGAGGATTGGTTTTTGTGAACCTTGGGATAATGGAGGCTGTGAAAAGAGTTCTTGTGCAACCTCTGTATATGAGCGACTAACTGATGGAAATTGTGTGCTAGCTTCCTCATAGGAGATGCTGTTTTGGGCCATTACAGCCTTGATAGATCTTTGTCTATTTTGTTCGGGACAGCATTTGCTAGTAGCAAAGTGACATCCCTTGCAGTGCAGGCAAGATGCATTATTTTCTGTAACATTACAGCTATCTCCTGAATGTTCAGAAGAACAGCGGAAACACCTGGGCTTAGACCGACATTGATTCTTGGTGTGTCCATAGCGGCAGCACATGTGACATTGGATTGTAGGGAATTGATAGATTTCTACGGGTAGAGAGTTGTAGTACAAGAATATCTTAGATGGGAGGGTTTGCCCTTGGAAAGTCACTACAACGGACTGGGTGGGGACCCACGAAACTTTACCTTCCTCAACTACTTTTCTGTTTAGTCTCCTAGCCTTTATTATTATTCCACATGTGGAGGGTAACACGGCGTCCTTTGCAAAATCATCCATGGATAAATCTGTGGGAACTTGTCTCACAAGACCCATTCTGGTAACATTGTAAGTGGGAATGGTGGCTACATATTTACACATACCTAGAATGGGAGATGTGATAAAGTTGTTGGCTGCTTGAGATGATGTGAACTCTACAGATATTTTATTACGTCCTACTCGTTTCACTCCATCAGGGCAAATGTTTTCAATTTTATTGGTCATTAAGAACTGACCAAACTTAATAGATTTTATAGGAGCATCTAAAGTTGAGTCGGTTGTGAGTCGGGAAACATGGACCAAATAAGGCCCCTTATCCTTATTAGAGTAGGCTTGGATTGAACCAACAACTACAGACGGATGTGTGTATATTGTCTGGATCGAAGCCACAGCTGCCTCAGGAGAGGTTATGGTTTTTTTAGATGGTGGAATGTCCTCGGGAGCGGACTCAATGCGCTGACGTTTTTGGCTAGTCGAGTTACTTACACTCATGGGCTCTGGAGGGGCAGGATCAGGGGGATCAGGAGCCGGCGGCAATGCCGCCGGTTCAGGGTTGTCGTCCATGCGACCGGACGCCGACCTTTACAGGTTGGTGCCAACCGCTTGCAACAAGGTTAACTTACACAGAAAGTACAACACTTACACAAAAACCAACACCATACACAGATAGACAACACAAAATTTATGTAATGGTAATTCAAAATTAGCAAACTGAGCAGTAAACTCAGAGAAATATCTAAAAATCTCTACACCGCTTATTCGCTTCAACACTTCCAAGATGGCAGTCGAATCTATTACTCCCTCCAGCATTTGTTATTGAGATGGACTTGTAGGTATAAAATTCACTATTATGTTTAGTTACTTACTATTTTGTAAGCCTAAAGAAATAAAGATATTGATTATTTGATTATTTGATAGTTACTTACATCTTTATCACACAGATCGTAGTAAAATTCCACAAGAATGTCGTCACTTGGATTATTATCAGTTTTATTGGATTGCAAACATATACGACATAAAACTGACATTGTACAGTAGAATTCTAGTTTATTAGTAGTTCTTCTATTGAAAAACACAGTTCAAAGTTATAAAAACTCTCACAAAACTCTGTGTTTACTGTAGAAAGTGATCTTAGTTTCCAGGATGTAAAACAACAGAATTTGAACAAGTTCACAAAGATACATATTAAGATTAGAGCTGCTGAGACGTCTGGCAAATAAAAGAAGGCGCACACGATGGGAAAATTGTGGAAAATTTTCAAGTAAACCGTGAAATTCCAATAGGAAAGAGAGATAGATGCAAGTGATCGATTTACCGTCGAGGATAGAGCTTTTATTTGGGTAAAACAACATAAAGCTCTTTATGAAAATAGCAAGCTATTTACACGTATGCTTCAACTTCTTGATTATGGCTCTGCGTCTGGTTTGACGCAATTTAGCCAGCCAATGACCGTCTTATATCAGAATCACAGGCTTTTCGGAAGGAGAGCGTCCTACCTACCAGAACCAAAGTAGCAGCTTCGTTCTCTGTTTTTACAATACACTGAGTAACTAAAATTTAATGTGGTTTGCTTGTTCTTTATCAAATAGTTATTAAGGTATTTTGAAAGTCTCATAAATCTGTCACAAAATATCAAGTACAAAAACAATGCTCGCTAGGACTGACGGTTTATGATACCCACCTTTAGTTCGAAACACACAGAAGCCGGAGGCGGAGCGGAGGCGAAGGCGTGCGAGTTGTATTCTATGGAATCCTATGAAAGCCTACACACACACCGCAGGCCGTGGCGAACGCGGTGCCATAGGAAAAACCGCCGCGCCTTCGCCTCCGGCTTCAGTGTGTTTCGAACTTCAGTCTTACCATCTCTCTATTACCTTTTATCAATATATGTAGGTACGAAGTTTCAGAGTATCTACTTATTGTTTCCCATTTTGAGCAAAACATCAAATTTAAAAGAATAAAACATGGACCTGGATTGGCCGCAATTAATTTTAAGTGGGGACACACCTACTTGTGAATATTAAGATGGCTAAACGAATAATAAAACACAGATATTATTATATGTACAAAATTTATTAATATTTTTACAAAAAAATAATATTACAAGAATATAGAACTAGTATTACAATCAAAACAACTGAGCTTATTGCATATAGTTGGAAACAATATAGAGGTTACTCAACTAACAATATCAACTTATTATTTGACTAGATTTTTCATCAAGGAAGACTACTGCTCCACTAGGTACCGGCTTTATCAATCATCTATGACTCACTCCTTGCTAATAATTCACTTGTTTAATAGCCTACACCCTTTGCACCCCACATACCGACATTTGAACTCCTATATTCACTAGCACTTCCTCTTTCTACATACTTATATGTATAATGACCCCCCCCCCCCCTAATGTGCTCGCGCATTGGACAGTGTAGAAATTTAACCCCATGTATCTACATTAGAAACTCAACATTCACAAGAACTTTTTAGACTTCCGTATGTGTAATTTGTGTAAATATACATTTGAAATGTTGAACCCCAATATTCACTAGCACTTCCTGTTTTTACGTACATTTATGTAAAAGCCCCCCTACCGTGCTCGCGCAGCAGTACGCAGTGTAGAAACCCTTTGCATCCCACATACATTTGAACCCCAATATTCACTATGTATAGTCAAAGTGCTTTATTTCGTTAAACCTTACAGGACACGTCATAAAATTCATGTTATTAATAATAAAAACAAGGACTTCCTTCTTCTATACATATACATATGTAATGGCGCCACTAACATCTCGCGCAGCAGTACGCAGTGTAGAAACCCTTTGCACCCCATGTACATTTAAACCCCAATGTTCAAGTGCACTTTCTCTGATTCCGTTTGTGTAAATATACATTTGAAACCCAACTTTCACTTACTCTACCTACGTATATGTAAATGCACCCCTCCAACGTGCTCGCGCATCGGACACAGTGTAGAAACCCTTTGCACTCCATGTATATTTAAACCACGATATTCACTAGCAATTTCTCTTGTCTCTATATGTGCAGTGGCGGATTTATATTTTTTATGAGTGTAGGCCACTTTTTTCCGACGCCCCATGTACGGAGCCGTTCATTTTTAGCCGCACCCCCCCCCCCCCCCCTACAAATCCAGGACTGCATATGTGTTAATATACATTTGACCCCCAATTTTCACTTGCACTTTCTCAGCCTCCATATCTGTAAATAGACAATTGAACCCCAACTTTCACTTGCACTTCCTCTGCCTCCGTATATGTAAATGCACCCCTCTAACGTGTTCCCGAAGCGCTGCGCAGTGTAGAAACCCTTTGCCGCAAAGGGAGCATTTATACCGGCGGTCGCCGATGTGGGACTGAAACAGATTTTAAGTAAATAAATGGACAGGCAGGCCATCGCTGCATGCATATAAATATACTGCACTAGCGACCCGCCTCGGCTTCGCACGGTTTTATTATACGTATAAACCTTGTTAGAATTTATATCAAAATAATGTATTTACTTTACTACTAGCGCCTTTCCTCTTGAATCACTCTATCTATGAAAAAAAACCGCGTCAAAATCCGTTGCGTAGTTTTAAAGATTTAAGCATACAAAGGGACATAGGTAAAGAGAAAGCGACTTTGTTTTATACTATGTAGTGATGTAGCAAAAGCCGAATTTACTCCTTGTCTTAGTTTTTATTTAATTTAGTATGGTAAGTCTGTTTTGTTTGTTTTTAGAATAATTAGTATCTAAGACAATAAACGTATTCCTTTCTTAATTTCAAAAAAGTTAATAGATTTTCTTTCTTTAGGTTACTAAAGATGTTTTAATAATCGAACGAAAGTAAGAAAGAAAATCCAATCTTTGTAAAATTTGGTCGTAACAGAAAAGGGTTGTCACCTGAAAGTGTAATTTCTTTAAAATTGTCGTTATTTTATTTGGGCTGGATGTATGTATGTATGTCCTTACCCTCATATGATTGGAGAGGTTGGCTGCACTGACGAACTTCTTCCCGCATTGCGAGCATTCACGGCGTGGCGGCGCGTGTCTCTCTGAATGAAACTAACAAAATAATTGGATTATTATTTATTTTATAACTAGCGACTTTATAACCTTCCTCTTGAATCACTCTATCTATTAAAAAAAACCGCATCAAAATCCTTTGCGTAGTTTTAAAGATTTAAGCATTCAAAGGGACATAGGGATATAGGGACATAGGGACAGAGAAAGCGACTTTGTTTTATGCTATGTAGTGACACGTATCGCATGGCATCGTGATACGTATCGCATGGCAAAGAAGTAATAGAACTAATAAAGCTCCAAATTAAGCTAAAAAATCCTAAAAAATATAATTTGTCCGTCAGTTAGAATTTCGAAAAATATTAGATCTTAACTTTTTTTTCTAAATTATTAATCATACAAAAAAATATGAAGATATATGCATAGAATTCCAAAAGAATAGAGAGTAACATAGGCTTCTTTTATTAAATATATCAGTTATCTAACACATAACACCAGCTTTGAGTAGCTTACATGATGTTGTGTGGATTGTCCAGTAATATTTATTATTATTTTGTCCTGGTAAAACATCAAATTATCAAATTCCCATCATCAAACTACAAATTTCTAATTGAAAGCGGCTGAAACCGCAGGGCACGCTAGTAAGTAGTACCTTGAGATGAGACTTGGAGCTAAAGGCAGCGGGACACTGGTCGCATCGGAACGGTTTGAGTCCCGCGTGCGCAAACGCATGCTCTTTCAGCTGCGTTATATTCTGAAAATAAACTATTATAAATTAATTTGATTCCCCCCATCTAGTAAAGAGTATTTTTGTTCTTCGAAATCTGAGTGCAAAAGCCGTTTTTATCCTCTAGCTAGAGGATGAAGAAAATTGAATTTAGAACATCGTGTGCACTAAGTTTGTGAATTCAAAACATCATTAAACCTGATTACTTCTACCTCCATGGCGGAAATGACGGTACAGCCACGTGTTGTGGCGTTGTGGGTGCCTGACGCACCGCACTGAACAATAATACATACAATTGTGAGGGTAGTTACGTACGTAGAAACTCTTCCCGCACTGGTCACACAGATGCCTGCGCCGCTCGCTCGCGACGCACTGCTCGTAGCTGTGTGTGGGGTGCGTCGCGCGGAAGTGACGGTACAGCCATGTGTTGTGGGTGCCTGACGCACCGCACTGAACAATAATACAATAGTGAGGGTAGTTACGTACGTAGAAACTCTTCCCGCACTGGTCACACAGATGCCTGCGCCGCTCGCTCGCGACGCACTGCTCGTAGCTGTGTGTGGGGTGCGTCGCGCGGAAGTGACGGTACAGCCACGTGTTGTGGGTGCCTGACGCACCGCACTGAACAATAATACAATAGTGAGGGTAGTTACGTACGTAGAAACTCTTCCCGCACTGGTCACACAGATGCCTGCGCCGCTCGCTCGCGACGCACTGCTCGTAGCTGTGTGTGGGGTGCGTCGCGCGGAAGTGACGGTACAGCCACGTGTTGTGGGTGCCTGACGCACCGCACTGACGACAGACATTTTTGAAAAATGGTAAATAAATATAGATGGAGAATCTACACAGCATCATCTAGCCCCAAGCTAAGCAGAGCTTGTGTAATCCTACTATCTTACTATTATAATAAATGGGAAAGTCTGTGTGAATGTTTGTTATAAGTAATCTCCGTAACTACTTAAATTATTTAAATTAAATTTGGTATGTAGATAGTTTAAGACCTAGAATAGGATATAGGCTATTAAAAATTGAAAATTTTAACCTCTGAGGGGGTTAAATAGGGTGGTAAAATTTGTATGGAAAATATTTTTTCCTTGGTTCGATTCACTCGAAACTCGGTATAAATAAAATATGGAGTAAATAATTAAACACATATTTTTTTTTTTTACGCAATAACCTCTAGGGAGGTGCAATAAATTTCTGAAATTTGTACGAAAAAAAAAACACTGGTTCGCGGGAGAACCAGCGGGGCGAATCTAGTGGGTACTAGGTTGCTACTTAATACATTACTTTACATACCTAGATATATAAAATTATAGTTAGAAAACACCTAGAATCTTGGAACACATTTGCAGATCGTACTAATATTTGTCTCAAGGCGGGAATCGAACCCATCATCGTCGAAGCATCCTGTAAGGTCTAAATGAAATAAAGCACTTTGAGTTTGAATTGAGTAAGAGTTGAGTTGATATTGAGTTGAGTTTGAGTAAACAATTGAACTTTCTAACATGTCCACGAGTCCTGTAAAGTCTAAATGAAATAAAGCGCTTTGATTTGGCTTAAGTTTGAGTACATAGTTGAACTTTCTGACGTTTCCAAGACTCCTAAAAAAAGTCTAAAGTCTAAATGAAATAAAGCACTATGAGTTTCGTTGAGTTTGACTCACCAAAGGACAGACATGTCCCAGCGGCTGTCCACGATTTACGAGTGCTATGAAACGTTCATCGCACTCGTAAATCGCGCACCGCCAGCTTGTCCGGAAACTGGATGCCGCATTCCGGACACGCTATACTATACACAATAAAACTAAGCACTATGAGTTAGTGTTGAGTTTGACTCACCAAAGGACAGACATGTCCCAGCGGCTGCCCGCTCTCGGCCCGCTTCATCGCGCTGAAGTTGTACTGCGGGTGAGTCTCGCGGCGATGCGCGCGCACCGCTAGCTTGTCCGGGAACTGGATGCCGCATTCCGGACACGCTATACTATACACAATAAAAGTATTTATAAAGATCATTTCTTTGCATAAACTTGTGTAGATTAGAAATGACATTTTTAAAACAGGTATGTAGACAACTTGACGAATTCGCTTGTCAAAAGTGTCATTTGCGGCATTTTTATAAAATTAAAATCGTTCGATGTTATCCATTCGCTTAATGATATACATTTCCTATTCGTTAACAACAGAAAACTTGACATATCTATGGGATATGTCAAATCCAAACTACAGTGGAACCCGTTTAAGATCACGCTTAATACGATTTCTCGCATAATACGCCACTTTACGCGGGTCCCTGCAACTTCAGACATATTTTCATACATTTCTTAAAGGTTAATACGATTCGTCATCCCGTTTAATACGCCCGAGCTCGAGTCTAGAAGTCTGACCGAGCTCTCTAACGCGAGTCCCCAGAAAGAAGAAGAACCCGAGATACTGCAGGGTTTTCCTGGATATTCTTCCATATTCTTTAGACTTTTCTACTAACTTGATACAATAATTATATTATGATAGCGCGTGTCGTTAGCGATGCACGGTGTACACTTGCTGGTTCGCGAACGTGAGGTCGCACTGCGAGCAGCGCGCCGTGCCGTTAGCGTCCAACTTACTAGAAGCACAGTAACTGTAGGTAGGCACTAGCAGTACCTCTAGCAGTAAATGTATAACTCACAGCGCCTCAGCCTTGTCCTTGTGCTTGTCGGTGTTCATGAGATGCACGGTGTACACTTGCTGGTTCGCGAACGTGAGGTCGCACTACGAGCAGCGAGCCGTGCCGTTAGCGTCCAACTTACTAGAAGCACAGTAACTGTAGGCACTAGCAGTACCTCTAGCAGTAAATGTATAACTCACAGCGCCTCAGCCTTGTCCTTGTGCTTGTCGGTGTTCATGAGATGCACGGTGTACACTTGCTGGTTCGCGAACGTGAGGTCGCACTGCGAGCAGCGCGCCGTGCCGTTAGCGTCCAACTTACTAGAAGCACAGTAACTGTAGGCACTAGCAGTACCTCTAGCAGTAAATTTATAACTCACAGCGCCTCAGCCTTGTCCTTGTGCTTCTCGGTGTTCATGAGATGCACGGTGTACACTTGCTGGTTCGCGAACGTGAGGTCGCACTGCGAGCAGCGAGCCGTGCCGTTAGCGTCCAACTTACTAGAAGCCTGGAATAAACACAGTACATCACTACATAGTATAAAACAAAGTCACTTTCTCTGTCCCTATGTCCCTTTGTAATAATGTTACTTACATTATGGACCTTCTTCCGATGCACAGTGAGTCCTTTCTCGGATACGAAAGTCTGTGCGCACGTCACACACACATGCTCAGTGCGGTGCGACTTGCGGAGGTGAGACATGTAGGTCGAGCTGTGACTGAAATGTATAACACACTATAATGCTGATAAAGTAAGAACATAGTTCATTATAAACATCCACAAAGCAAGACGAATTCATCTAATTTGTTAGGCTTTTGTCAAGTCGAGGACGGTTACAACCTGTCGATGGTGATTTAAGGTATAAGTCTATGGGGAGAGGCGTCAGCCTTTGAGAAGTAGTGAATCATGTTGACGGGCTCAGTGGCGCAGCAGACGAAGTCTGCGATTCAAGAAGTTGTGGATTCGATTCCCGATTCGGGACTAATATTTATACGATCTGTATAAATTTGTCCCGGGTTTTCTGAGTATTTTCTACTTCTTATCTAGTTCCCATAGCACAAGTTTTAGGGGGGGCTACGGGCTAGATGATGCTGATTATCTAGCATTCACATCAATTGGACTGAAAATGTTTCGAAAGAAAATAAAACTTCTGTTAAGCCCCAATTACTTATACTTACTTATAAGTCCTGTTACATATTTTACAAACATAACTAACGCCTTGGTGTTTTCTGTAGTGAAGGATCATGACCATTCTGAAACAGCATTTTATTATTTAATTTTACAACAATATAAAATAATGGGCTAGCTAGATGATACTGTACAAAATCAATAAATAATTCTGGGCATTTTACATAATACCTACAACTCTTATAGTCCGACATTAAACAGAGGTAGGTAGATCAGAGAAAGACAACAATTTTATGTTACTTACAACCTTCTATAAAATCATCGGAAACAACTTCAGTAAGAATCGCAAAACGAAAGGCACCAATAATTTTCATATCATAGACTAGCAGCGGGAATCGAACCCTAAACCTTTTGCTTCAAAGCTGAATATCCAATTACGTAGGTAGGTACTTACTTGTGGTAAGTAATGAGAGGGCATTTCTTGCAAGCAAACCTTCCAAAATGTACATCAGTCTTGTGTTTGCGCATCGCAGAGTGAGATTTGAAACGCATAGCACAGACGTCGCACGGAAACTCACCCGCTGACGGCTAAAAGAATGAAGGAGTGAGTGAATGTATAAGTATATTATATATGTATATATATTATTTATTTTATTTATTTTTAATGAATAGGCGAGGGTGTGAATGACTAGGTCAGTGAGTAGACTGTGTTTAATTATAGTGTAACTTGAAACGCATAGCACATACGTAGCAAGGGCTGACGGCTTAAGCAATGAACGAGTGTGTGAATGACTAGGCGAGTGAGTGAATGACTAGGCCAGTGAGTGAATGCATAAACTGTGTTTAGTTGCAGCGGAATGTGTCAATGAACGAGTTTGTAAATTAGGTGGAAAGTGAATGAATTGATAAACTGTGATTAGTTTTAGCGAAGTGTGACTTGCAATGCATAGCACATACGTTGCAAGGTAATTCATCTAAGGCAAGGCAGGCAAGGGTGTGAATGACTAGGTCAGTGAGTAAATTCATAAACTGTGAGGAATGCGTCAATGAACGAGTGAGTGTATGATGTGGAAAGTGAGTGAATTAATAAACTGTGATTAGTTTTAGCGAAGTGTGACTTGAAATGCATAGGGCACACGTTGCAAATTACTTGCAAGTTACATGCGAAAATATATCCGTAGAAATGCACAATAACGATGCAGAAAGAAGTACACCAAATTGGACGCCAAAGACGACTTGTCAATGTATAATGAATGAATGAATGATTCATTTAGTTGAGTCATACGCACTGCAAACGGAAGTCAGTAATTTTTTGGCAACTATACACTTTGTTACACACAGCGAATACGTGCAGAGTCTCAAATATGACTACAAAAGACTTACTACTTATGAATGAAAAGGATGACAAGCTAAACACTAAAGAACGAATGAATGACTTACAAGATGCCACTTCATGTGGAATTCAGCTAGCTTTTGGCACTTGTATACTGTGTAGCAGATATCACATTTGTGTGGCGCCTCCAAATATCTAGGACAAGTCTTTCTGGCGGCAAACTCTCGTCGAATCTCATCATCGGTCCTGAATAATTGGATGTCGAATACGCTTTCGTATTCTTTGTGGTCTTTTAAAGGCTTTCGAAGCTTTTGCTTTTTTGAATTTGTTTCATCTGAAAAAATAACAACAATTCTTTTTGATTTCTATTTGCTACTGCTATAAAAGGGACCTAATAAAACCTCTTTAGCTGGTCTACAGCATTCGCCTGCATTTTGTGAGTCCCATTCATTCATTCAAGTTGTAAATTCATTCGTTCCGAAGATGTACTTATTCATTCACTTTTAATAAAAAAAATATGGGTTTTTGCATACCCATCATCTTTTGTTTAGGTAGGTACCTAGTTCGATTTTATGGCCTGACTAGAGCAAATTATCCTAACTAAAGCGAGTTTCTTCGAAGATTTCAGATTATTCACTCTTTTTTAAGATTTTTTTAACACAGCATCATCTAGCTCCAAGCTAAGCAGAGCTTGTGTTATGGGTATTAGATAACTGATATACTTGATACATTATACTACATATATACTTTATTTTATATAGAAAATAGCCCAGAAAACATTGAACTACAAATTATACAGAGATTTGTCCCGAGGTGGGAATAGAACCTGCAACCTCCTGCGTCGCATGTGGACCGCCCACAGACCACACCAAAGAAATCGCTAGACATCCAAAAAAAATTATTAGTATATTTGGAACTAGCTGGTGCCCGCGACTTCGTCTGCGCAAGACTAGTATTTAGAGTATACTCGCGGTTTCACCCGCGTAATTCCCGTTCCCATAATTCCGGGATAAAATATAGCCTATATGTGTCCCAGACAATAATCTATCTCTGTGCTAAATTTCATCCAGATCCGTTCAGTAGTTTTTGCGTGAAAGAGTAACATACATCCATCCATTCTTACAAACTTTCGCGTTTATAATATTAGTAGGATTACGAATTAGAAAAAACTTAAGATAGGTACCACAGGAGATAAGAATGCTGGCTTCTATTTTGGTCAACGAATTAGCATTGCCATTCAACGTGGCAATGCTGCCAGCATTCTGGGTGCTTTGCCTTCTGGTGACGGCTTAGATTTTTAAGAGTTTGTTATAATTGTATATACTAGTGAGCTATGTGATCTAATTATATTTTGAATTAAAGATAGGTACCTGTGTTATCAAATGTTTGAAGTTCTGTCTTTTTCTTCTTAATTTTCAAACCTTTCTTTTTAACTTTCGGTTTAACAAAATTAATCAAACATTTATCATCATCAGTGTCACTATCATTCAAATCATCATCGATTTTACTATTATCATTTGTATATTCATCATTATTATCATTTGTTACATCATCAATATGATTATCTTCATATTTCTCGACTTTAATGGTGATATTTATTTCATCTTCTTCGGTTATATTAATGTATTTCAATGGATCTTGTGTAAATAGACCGTAAGTACTCAGTGGTATGCTTCTGTGGAGGTCAGATAAGGCTGGTTTATTCTGAAACAGGAAATATCTAAATCAACACATGTGGTAATAACTAATGGTGGGTCCAGACCAAGTGAACAACAAAATTACAAAGACAAGAACTAAGATATTCTAGTGTTGCCTGGAAGAGATCGCTCAAAATGATAATTTCTGTCTGTATTCTGTTTCCTGCTTTTATGTGGTACTAGTATCAGCCCGCGGCTTCACACGCTTTGTTTCTATGGAAATGTTTCACGGCCATTTCTATTAAATGGGAACTCATATATGGGATGAAATGTTATTCCAGGTCTAAAGCTATGTCTATTCAATAGTTTAGTTTTTTTGTGTGAAAGAGGAATAAACTAAAATATACAAAACTAGCGACCCGCCCCGGCTTCGCACGGTTTTATTATATGTATAAACCTTCCTCTTGAATCACTCTATCTATTAAAAAAAACCGCATCAAAATCCGTTGCGTAGTTTTTAAGATTTAAGCGTTCAAAGGGACACTATGACATAGAGACAGAAAAAGCGACTTTATTTTATACTATGTAGTGATTATTTATTTAACACAATAAAGCTACATTTAGGCATACACTAAAATAGTACTTACAAGCCAGGTAGTTATGATAGACGAGTACGTCTAATGGCTTGATTTATTTATTTATTTATGGCCCTACACTAGGTTCATGGGCCGAGTCGTGGGTAAATGATACCCAGTAGATTTATTAGTAGTAGTAGTACCCAGTAGGTATCATCAAAAAAAAATAATGAGTATTATGGTATGCCATTTTATATTATGAAACATCCATCCATACAAACCTTCCCATAAGAAAAGGATAGTAGTAGTAGTTTTACCTTTACATTGCTGTGTAGTGACTTAATGTTTACCTGAGTTTTGGTGGTCTTCCAGTTTTCAAAAACTTTATTAGATTGGAGGCACTTATTTCTGAAACTACAGCACTTTTTCAGCAAATGATGGCAAAATGAACAGCAAAAATAGGTTGCGTTTTCAATCTGGAAAATTAATTTTATTTGTAGGTAAGTTAGGTAAATTGATTGAAGGATAAATACTAAAGGACAATGGTATGGAGAGAGAATTTTCATTGTCAGTCATTTTTTAAGTACTAATCCCTAATAAGCAGACTAACATAAAATTGTCTGTATATTTAAATTGAATTATTAAATACCTAGCCAAAATTTTTAAAATGCTGATTTTTTTTAAACTAGAATCTGCCCGTGTCCTCTGTTTTTGTCTATTCTTATGCCGCGGCTTCGCAATCATTGTTTCTATGGAAATGTCTGAAGGCTATGACTATCCCATGGGAACTAATTTATGGAATAAGAAGTAGCCTATGTGTTATTCCAGGGCTAGTACTACATCTCCAAATTTCAGCCTGATCCATTCAGTATTTTTGTGTGATAGAGGAACAAACATTCATACATACATCTTTACAAACTTTACCATTTTTAATTTTAGTAAGGGGTTAGGATAGGTCTATTAGTGTTGAGTTTATTCTAATTTATATTAGTTATTAAGTACCTTACCTATAGACACAGCTCTGGTTAGCTTGGAGTTAGATAATGCTGTGTGAATAGCATTATTTTATTTATTCGTATATGTACCCATATGGTTAATATTTAATTCAACTACAAGCCATAAATTCCGTTCTACCTTCTACAATCGATCGATACCAACACGACCAGACGCCATTTCTGTATTGATCTAACTTCTCTGGCAAAACTTATTTTCAAAAGTTATGAATGAAAAATTCCTCGTACAGCTTCGAAATATGCAAAAATAGCTAAATAAAGGCCGGGTTTACGTTTTACAATACCAAAATGCTAGGATACTTACTGTTTTACCACAAAATTGTTGAAATAATTCCAAAACTGGAGCAGTTAAGCTCCGTAGTTCGACGTCAGTTCGCAAACAGACTCGACATATTTTGTAAATAGACATTTTCAGGAAAGGGAGAAATGTATCCACAAATAAAGTTTTTCACAAGTTTTCGGTTATTTTCTGTACGTCGGTATAGCACAATAAAACAACAACAAAAACAAAGATGACCAGTCAGTCAGTGTTGCCGCTAGATACCTAGATTTATTTGACAGAGTGTGATTCCAGCTTGAAAATGCAAAACTTGATATAAAGAAAATGGGTTTAGGATGGGTTTAGGAATACATTGCACGGTTTTAAATAACATTGGCGTAAAAATAGTTGGGGTAAGGAGGATTTACCTACATGTGACACAAATAAAGTTCCCACCATCTCTGTTATAACGTTTTATGTAACAGAAAGCATGTAAGAATTACTACATAGTATAAAACAAGGTCGCTTTCGCTGTCCCTATATCCCTATTACCCTTTGTATGCTTAAATCTTAAAAACTACGCAACGGATTTTGATGCGGTTTTTTTAATAGATAGAGCGTTTCAAGAGGAAGGTTTATACGTATAATAAAACCCTACGAAGCCGGGGCGGGTCGCTAGTAATCAATATGGTTTCTAAAGGATATTATTTTGACATGCTCGGCTATATGGTTTCTAAAGGATATTATTTTGACATGCTCGGCTAATAATAAGACTTGTGCTGTAAAAATAATATGTAATTTTGTTTTATGTCTAATGGTTAAAATAAATAAAACGCATTTTACATACCGATAGTATATTTAACAAATACAGAATATAATAATGTAAAATACTTCCACAGAGTCAGTTCAGGGATTATTACGACATAACTTTCATTATGCAGTATATTATTTTTTCTGCTATGCCTAAACTATGAAAAATAAATCAGGAATTTTATTTTATTATAAATGGTAATAATAAACAACCATTATTGTTCCTTTCTTAGCACAATAAATTCCTTTAATCTTTTAATATAATATAGACTAGAATATTGTTTAATTTTATGTAAAGACTATCTTGTGGTGCTAGCAGTTACAGTTATATCCTAGTAAAAACTGGCTTGTGGTACGCGGGCGCGGCGCGGCGGTCCCTTGGCGGCGGCGGCGGAACCAACGCAGTTTACACCAAAACATGTATTGTAATGTTTAATGGTTAAAATAAATAAAACGCATTTTACACACCGATAGTATAATTAATATATACAGACTAGAATATTGTTGAATTTTATGTAAAGACTATCTTGTGGTGGTAGCAGTTACAGTTGTATCCTAGTAACAATCGGCTTGTGGCGTGTGGGCGCGGCGCGGCGGTCCCTTGGCGGCTGGCGGCGGCGGCGGTGCTGATGCACGGCGCGCACGTGCTCGCGCAGCTGCGCCGCCAGGAGGAAGGCGCGCCCGCACACGCCGCACACGTGCGTGCGCGCGCCTACGTGTCTGGAAACAATAAACCGGTGAAATAGCCTCTATATAAATACATAAATAATTAATGCTGGACAATCCACACAGCACCATCTAGCCCCAAAGTAAGCTACTCAAAACTCTTGTTATGGGTACTAGATAACTGATATATTTAATACATTATATACATAGATAGATATTTTTTATTACATATTTATTTTAAATACCCAGACCAACGGAACTAATTTCTGCAGATCGTACACAAATTTGTTCCGAGGCGGTAATCGAACCCGCAACCTCCTGCGTCGCAGGTGGACCTTCGCCCACCGCGCCACATCGGTCGTCAATACATTCTGCATTTTTCGCTTTTTCCACGAGGTTTTGCAAAATATTGAAACGAAGGGGAAATCAATTATAACGTTATTTCTTATATTATTTTGATAATTATGTACCAATAATGGTTTAAAATTTGACTCGCCTAGTGCTTAAGTGCTTAAGTGCTTATTTTGTAGGCCTAAAGAAATAAAGATATCGATTTACTTGATTTACATTAGAAACAATAAGCCGGTGAAAATGGCTGGTACAAGGTTGGGGTACATTCAAACTGTTATATTTATAAGTTTATTTAATTCGGATTGTAATTAGCTAAACTAATCACAATAGAATTTAAAGTAGACACAGAAAGCTCATAATAGGCATTAACTATTTAAGACGACATTACCATAATCGAAGGGCAAAACTGAATGAGACTGGCGCAGAAACGTGTGGAGTGGCACGAAAGATTGGAGGCCTACCCAGCAGTAAGTAAAGTCGGGTTGCAGATGATAATGATTTAATAGAATCTTAAATATCTAAATAATCTACCTAATCGTGAATTTAAAATATTTTTTCGCGTGAACAATCACAGTACTAAATCAAAATAAGACGTATAACGGCGGAAAATTGAAACACTACATACATACTGGGCCTCATACAGTCAAACCACATCAACCTTACCTCCGTTTATGCATACATAGCCCCGACGTGCTATGGAAGCGCGCGGGGCAGTACGGACAGGCCAGGGCCGGCCCGTGCCTCACTTCGTGCTGCGCGCGCGCAGAGTACGAGCTGAAGGTGGCTCCGCATGAGCGGCAAGCCCATGGACGTAAGCCACTGTGCGTGTTTAAGTGGTCGCGGAGGACGTAGATACTCTGCAATAATAATTTTAAAATTCTAATATTTGAGTAAGTTATATTGCAAAATTATTTTATAAAAATATTCCTACTTACAGACAAAATGCAATTCATTAAAAATCTTATTTAAGATAGGATTCCAGAGATGCAAATGAGTAGGTAATTAGAAGTGGTTTGAAACGTCATACAATACAATACAGTTTATTGCATAGTACCAAGAACAATAAAGATATAAAAATTGCACAATCGGCGGCCTTATCGCTAAGAGCGATCTCTTCCAGGCAATCTTGGGATGGATACGAAGCAGTAAATGTGTAGAGAAAAGTCATTTATAATTCAAGGAAATCACATCATTTACAGAAAGAGGAATGGATCTACTTACATACTTTGTAAACATTTAAATAGTATGGGAACCAGATGTATGATTTTTTCTTATTTCTTTACAATCGCTTCCTCTGCAGCTATAGAATACTCACACTGAACAACCTGCCGCACTGATCGCACATGTGCTGCGTCGCGTCATCGCTCGCGTTCTGACATTTGACGTGTGGATGTTCCGCTTTAAGGTGTTGCTGCTGCCATTCACGTCCGTTGCCTTCCGCCCCGCACTGACACAAAATTTCAAGAGGTGAAAAATAAGGTAGTTTTAGCGACAAAGTTGCTAAGCTGGAAACATTTCACTATAAAGTTCACTAGTTGCACTGTAAAGTTGCCAATTATTATATTTTTCTAGGTATCAACTTCGCTAGTTTTAGCGAAAAAGTTGCAACGGTAGAAACCCTAAAATAGATTCCCTTTTTCATTTCTTTGAAATAGCCATTTTAAAAATTTATCATTTTTAAACTTTTTCCCGACTCGCATCTTAACTTTTCATTGATTTGTGTAAGTGCTTATTTTGTAAGCCTAAAGAAATAAAGATATTGATTTCTTATTTATTAACAATTTTTCTTCACAACTGATGTTAAACTTCGTCTATTTAAAAACTTTTTTATAAGTATTTATTATTTAAACAGGGCGCTTTTAACAGGCTTTTTGCTTTTAACAGGGCGCTTTGACACTCATTAGGGGAGGCCTGAGGTTAATGATGATGATGCAAAACGTATCTTATATTGCCAACTTACCAGCTCACATTTCTTAGGGCCGATGTCATTTTTAACAGCTAGATGGCTCTGTTTCTTGTGCTCCTTCAACTGAGTTGCGTCGTCAAATGTCAGGCCGCAATACTGACACGCGATCCTGTTTAAATAGCATATAAAAATAAATTAAATAATAATGCTGGACAATCCACACAACATCGTCTAGCCCCAAAGCTGTTCGAAGCACAGCTTGTGTTATTGATACTACTAGATAACTGATACACTTAAACATTATTTACAAAGGTACATAATTTATATCAATAATAGAAATAGAAACTTCTGCAGAAATGTTTTTTTTGTGTTTGTGTCCCATGACCACGATTGGATTGAATGAACGGTTGACTTCGCTTCGAAATACCGTGGCTCGAATCTGGACTATGGTATAGTTTTGGCATGAGATGCTTGAATTTCTTCAATATTATCCTTGGCGTATATTTTAGAAATTAGGGGTATAGCAAATAGTGAACGCCTCTGTACATCGCCATGGAACCATATAGATTGATCACTGTTTTGCATTATTTATTTGACACGGTGAATGGTAAACTACTTACATGTCTTTGGCTTCCTTCGTATTCTTGTGCGTGCTAAGTACATGAACGTTGTGGACACGCTGGTTTGGGAACGTGAGATCACATAGGGAACATTGTACGCCGTCTGTAGATGGCTCCTCTGACTTCGCCTGCAAATTACAGAGGTAATGTAGGTATAGCTTTTCCCTCAGGACTACGACATGAGGTTCTTCATAAAAGGTCTTTTAAGACATTTAAAGGGTCGGCAACGTGTAATGTCTGTGATGTTGCAGGCGTCCATAGGCTGCGGCAACCAGTTTCTAACAGGCGGGCCGCATGCTTGTTTGCCACCATGGTGGTAAAAAAAATAGCTACGACTGCGTTGCTGAACCTTTCTCGAAATTTTTTCCTTTTTCGTATTGTGTAAACTCTAGAGCTTGAAACTCATTATCAAGCTCGAATCAAGAGATTAGTAAAACTGACAATACCCGATTTAACTCAATAAATTATAATAAAAATAGGTGCGCCCGTCGGCTTCACCTGCGAGATAGTGGACTAGCTGCACCCCGCGGCTTCATATGCGTGAAAATTTATGAATGCCTATGTTTTATTCCAGACCTAGAACTACGTCTATTCAAAACTTCAGCTCATTTCATTCAAGGGTTTTGGCATGAAGAGTGAAGAGGTAACAAAGTTTAAACCGACTTTACATTTCACGCATTAAATAATTTTGTAATGTTAGGTCAAAACCAAGCGAACGCGAGCGAGCGAAGGCTAACGAACGAACGCGAACGAACTAGTGTGGATGTCATGGCGGCAGAAGTTTGGGTCCAGCTGGGTTAGGACTGAGACGTGTAGTGTATTGAGACCAAGGGGGGACATACCAGGGGCCAAATTCCACTAATTTCAAAACAAAGGTCTCAATAGTGCCAATCAATCAAGATGATTAAAATGACGTTTGTGCATTTGGTATTCTACTATTTTTTGAGCTTGAAGAGACTTTCATAATTAGAATGTCAAATTGGTAGTAATAAAGGTAATTTTCACAGCTATGAATGAACCTCAAAAAGATTGTGCTAGTAGAATACCAAAGAATTTAACACTGACATTTTGACACAATACTATTTAAATACTGAAGCGATTTATTTAATGGAATTCGGGCCCAGGCTAATTGTAATTGTATGCACAAACCTGGTGCGTCCTCGCTCTGTGATGCAACAGTCTCGTGGAAGTGACGATTGTGACTCAGGTACGTTGACATGTGACTGATACATATGAAATGTAAAGTAAGATGTAGTCACCTGGTGCGCCCTCGCTCTGTGATGCAACAGTCCGAGCTGAGAGACGAACGTGCGCGCGCACGTGACGCACACGTGACCGCTCTCGTGGAAGTGACGTTTGTGACTCAGGTACGTTGACATGTGACTGATATATATGAAATGTAAAGTAAGATGTAGTCACCTGGTGCGCCCTCGCTCTGTGATGCAACAGTCCGAGCTGAGAGACGAACGTGCGCGCGCACGTGACGCACACGTGACCGCTCTCGTGGAAGTTACGTTTGTGACTCAGGTACGTTGACATGTGACTGATATATATGAAATGTAAAGTAAGATGTAGTCACCTGGTGCGCCCTCGCTCTGTGATGCAACAGTCCGAGCTGAGAGACGAACGTGCGCGCGCACGTGACGCACACGTGACCGCTCTCGTGGAAGTGACGTTTGTGACTCAGGTACGTTGACATGTGACTGATACATATGAAATGTAAAGTAAGATGTAGTCACCTGGTGCGCCCTCGCTCTGTGATGCAACAGTCCGAGCTGAGAGACGAACGTGCGCGCGCACGTGACGCACACGTGACCGCTCTCGTGGAAGTTACGTTTGTGGTTCAGGTACGTTGACATGTGACTGAAATTAATCAAGATATAGGTACACAAATAGTCCACTATATGCTGTAACAGTATGTTCTTTGAGAAATAAATATCTTTAACCACAAAACCCTCTTCCATTTAATTGTTCTTAGAGAAATAAATAAACTCTTCCTTCAAATTGTTTCAAAAATCTTACTTGAATGCGCGTCCACAATCACATTTGTATGTCTTCCCTTGGTGTTTCTCAAAATGCCTCTTCATAACTGAACTGAAACATTTTCGTCATTATACATTTTATAGGGGAACCAGCTTTTACCTAATTTTTTAATTTTATTTGTAGCTATTTTTTATAATCAATTGGTGTAATTCTATGTCAAACGATATGTGGGTACAAGCGAACGAACACGAACGAAGGCTAACAAACGAACGCGAACGCACCAGTGTGGACGTCATGGCGAAAGCAAGCGATGGCCTTCGTTTCGAATTGTATTTATTTAATGTAAGGTACAAATTCTAGGCCGGCAACACATGGCTAAAAAACAAATGTGTGCGACTTACTCATGATACGTGACAAGGGGACACAGCTTACAAGAAAATTTTCCCCTGTGACATTTTGTCCGGTGATTTCTAAGTGACTTGCGCGTTACAAACCGGAAACTGCATACTGGGCATTCGAATGGGGAAGACTGAAAGAGATATTTAAACCAACATGACAAAATAAATAATATTAAATTACTGTCAAATTTCCGCAAGCCAGCAACACTTATCTAACAAAAAATTTGGTGTTGCCAGCTTGGAAAAAAAATCGCCACATTTTAACAAAAATCAGGTAACAAGTGTGCACATTAATTAGATACTTGTCTTCTAATGAATGAACGAACATGAATGATAGTATTATTACAATCTAGCCACGACGAGAGCTACTGAGTAATTTAAATTGAACTTAAACTGCTAGCATAACTTGTTATAAGAACATGTTCGTTGAGACCTTTATTATTGTCTCTAAATAAGATTTTTGGGAAGTCACTTTGCTCTTGTGTTTTAACCTATATTTCAAATACTAGCGACCCGCCCCGGCTTCGCACGGTTTTATTATACGCATAAACATTCATCTTGAATCCCTCTACCTATTAAAAAAATCACATCAAAATCCGTTGCGTAGTTTTAAAGATTTAAGCATTCAAAGGTACATAGGGACAGAAAAAGCGACTTTGTTTTATACTATGTAGTGATTAAAGAAACAGGGGACATAATTATCAAAAAAATATTTAACCAATGATCATTAATCTAAAAGAGGACCATCACATGAATGAATGTAATGATCCGTTTTTCATAGATCAACTTATTTCTTAATACTAGCTAGGTGTTGCTGCTAATCACACTTTTCTCTGTTTTGAAATAAAAACTATTAGTACAGGTAAGTTGTTGTTTTTTTTAATTTAAATTAAGTGTCACAGAAGCTACATACGCACCTCATTATGCCATTTCTTATGAAACAACAATAAGTTTTCACTCTTGAAGGTGGAATAACATAATTCGCAGCGGTACTCCGCTGACAAATAGGGCTCAGAGCCTAGCCGGGAAAGTAGCTCTGTTCTAGCATCTGAAATAAAATGACTGAATTGATATCCTAGCTTTAGCAAGCTGAATTGGCGGTAGGCCAGCCATATCTTGCTAAGAACCGAGAACGGCAGGATAATATTTGCTTGTAAATTAATATATTAAAAACTAGCGACCCGCCCCTGCTTTGCACGGTTTTATTATTCGTAAAAACCTTCCTCTTGAATCACTCTATCTATTAAGAAAAACCGCATCAAAATCCGTTGCGTAGTTTTAAAAATTTAAGCATTCAAAGGGACATAGGGATATAGGTACAGAGAAAGCGACTTTGTTTTATACTATATGCAGTGATGTACCTACTACAATAGGTGTAAACTAAGAAACCTAGAACCTTGAAATACCTTCGATTGTTTTAAACATCTGAACATCAAAGACGTCTTGAAACTGGTCATATTCTCTGACATTTGTACTTTTTTTATTATTTTCAGGATCTGTGGAAAATACGTAGAAATTATAAAGCAAAAAACTAAAAAAAATAAGTATTATATTATATAACTATAAGTAAATAATGCAGGATCATCAACACAGCACCATCTACAGCAAAGTAAGTTACTTAAAGCTTGTGTTATGAGTACTAAATAACTGATATATTTAATACATTAACTACAACTTACACATATGATTTTTCATTAGTATTATCTTTAATATTTTTGTATTTTTATTAATTACTTAAAACCCATTTGAAACTTAAATAGAATATGTATTACCTTTTTTCACCTTTTTAGGTTTTATTTTTAAGTCTTCCACTTTATCAGTTGCATCATTTGATATAAAATCATTTGTAATATCATCTATATCTTCATTCTTCAATTCCTTCACATCATATTCTATGTTAAGTTTATCATCATGAACATCATCACACATTTTAATTTCAAAATTAATGTTATTTACATCTTCAGTTTTAATATCTTTCTGTAAGTTTGCCAAATCATCATCATTTTTAGTATCTAATTTTGTGTGTTCAGTGCATTTTTTGATAGTTTCTTCTATATTCCTAAGTTGATTAATTTTTTTGTGTATTCCTTTTTGTAATTTATTATTTTTGGAACTTCTTAAGAGATTGTGCAATGATTTAATAGATGGCTTTTCCTTTAACAAAACATATTATATTATTAAATAAATACATTTTACATGTGAGATTTAAATGAAACTCAAACTCTGGCTTACAATGCTATTGTTAAATTATGGTCAGATGTTAAGGCTACTATTCCCTAATAAACATGTGCAAATCTGTGAACTTGGTTTGTTCTCTGGCAATATTTTCAGAAGGATAGATTTTCAAAAGGACAGTTTCTCAAAAGGGTTGATTCTCAAAAGGATAGATTCTCAAAAGTACAGAGTCTCAAAAAGATGGATTCTCACAGGATAGATTCTCAAAAGGACAGATTCTCAAAAAGACAAATGCTGTTTTTAGAGATTATATTTGCTTTGTATTTAGAGATTGTTCCTGTCCTTTTTAGAGTGTGTTGAGACTCATATAGTTAATTTGGGTTTTTTAACATAACTTGGCTTAGTTTACACACCTTACTCTTATTTTTTGTCCATCCTTGCAATATTTTGTTAGCTTTAACACATTTGTTTCTGAATTTCATGTTATCTTTCAGTGAGTCATAGCATGGAGAGCAACAGAGGTGCATAGCAGGTCCAGTCTGTAACAAAAAGCAGAAATAGGTGCCTAAAGGTTAAACCCGTTGTCATAAGTGCTGCCAGATCGAAACACACCATGTCCGGACAGTTACAGCCAAAAAAGGTCCAACCAAGAGTAGTGTAATATCCAGGTTTATTGAGCCGGGGCCTAAGGTCTGCCTGCCCTAAAAATCTACAATCCTAGAAATCATGGCCATCTGGTAACCCTAATTGGGGGCATCCCCAGTCCTTTAAAACATGCAATTGCAGTTCAGCAGTGGATAAATATAAGCTAATGAAGAAGCAGGTGGAGAGGGTGACTTCCCAGGGCATATGTTTATGAATAAATTTCTTTGAAATTACTGATCTGACTATCAAAATTCTTCTTTTCATAATCATCAACCTGGTACACTGTACAAAGGCCTCTCCTGATCATTGTGGCACCCTGTCTTCTTAACAAGATCCTCATCCCACCTGGCTGGCGGGTGTCCTATACTACGTTTGTAGTCGCGATATCCACTCAAGAACACGTTTACCCCAGCGGTTGTTGGTTCTTTGCTTATGTACCTTATAAGAGCAAATTTCTTCAAAGTACTCCAAATAGGTATCAGCCATCTCTTGAAGTGGCACGTCGGTGATCAGGCAAATACGGCATATTTTATTCGCAGCCATGGCGAAGGAATTGATCAGATTTATGGGAATAAATAGCCTGACCTCATAAACACACAAAATAATGTTGTTTTTGTTTGGCTGATCGTTAGGGAATGGCTGTTTCGTTGACCGACGTTGATGGCTAAATATTTGGAAAGAATAGTTAAAGGAAGAAACCCTTCTCAATATATTACTATGTTTTGAACATCATTGATGTTTGTTTTGCATAATGTGTATAACACAAAAATCACGATTTCACAAAACAGGCTATAACGTAGCGCACTGCGCATTGTACCATTCTATTTGTCAACCACAACATTTTAAGACTCCAACATCTATACGTCAAGCATGAGATGCACTGTTCAACATTCGTTGAAGCAACGGATTGTCGCACGCAACACTGTTCCACAATGTTGTATGTTCAACAATGATCAACATCTGTTGCAGCAACTGATTCGACAGTTTCATTTTACATACGTTCTACAGTTGCCAATAATGTTGAATGAATCCATCAAATGTGGGTACAAGAGCAACACATTTCCACAAGGCGTATTTTGTAGAACGGTCGACGTTCTGTTGAAAGACTCATTCCACAAACGGCAACAGTGTTGCTTTCCACAAAATCGCCCGATGTTGAACAGATCTAAACGTACCTTAACACGCTCAAAATTATTTATGGTTTTAAATTAGATACCTACCTAGGTACTTTGTTTTTGAAATCAACCTTATTCAAATCGGTAACGATTTTTGTAACTGGATATTACGTCGGCCGGTCGGCATCTCTAGAATGAACTCAGGGATCCAGACCCTTCAATATAACAGCCGACATACACAGAAGCCGCGGCCGCCGGGCCGGAGGCGAAGGCGCGGTACCTACCATAGGAAAACCGACACGCCTTCGCCTCCGGCTTCAGTGTGGACACTGTTACTGGTGACTACCATAAACAAGAACCAACTACATAGTTTTGGTCCATTACCTACTAAACAAAATTTTCAAGTCTATAATTTGGCTGATTTTGAAAACATTAAATTTTAGAGACTGAAATGTCTGAGAATGTAAATTGATGGGTCAGGCCAAGGAACATAATACTCTCTGGGTCAGTCGCTCGTTCCGATGTTTTCTTACCATGTGTGTTTACCTTCACCTATAAATACCACCTACCAAAGAGAATATAAATACTCCGTAGGTAGAAAAAAAAGCTGTAAAATCACAGTGGCGGCTTTATTGAACAAAAACGACAACAGAGATTCAAAAATGCATTTATTTATATTTACAGCTCTGTCTAATAATAAATAATTTAGATACATTAGGTACAATTTTATATACACATCTAAAGTTAAAACTAGTCCAAGTTCTATATACACATCAAAGTCAAAATATATTTATTGCATAATTACATGATAGAAGATGGTACACAAAAATATTGCATCAATATAATTTGCTTTTATTTAAGGGCGTGCAATTCATCATCGAATTCATTCATAGAATAGTTAAAACTAGTCCATTGACCCCTTCTGTGAGCGCCGAGCGCGCGGCGCACGAAGCTGTAAATGTACGCCGCGTATGTGTTCACGTAGAGATGAGAATTGAACGAAGCCTTTGGAACACACGTCGCAAGCGTACCGCCGCGCGCCGTGGGACTGGAAACGAAAGCACAGAATAAATAATAGAACAGGGACAGAAGTTTACGATAAAAATAGACAGATAGATAAAGATTTTATTTGGACTTCAGACACACACATACAAAATACAACAGTAAAACATTACAATAGTAGAAATAGACAATAACAAATTTAATTTAACTAATAACTACAAACAATATAGAAAAAAATACAAAACAATCGAAAATACAAAAATTAACATACAAGGAGCCGCAGGTTGCCAACATCTGTAGTTCATTCGATTCGTTTCCGTAACGGAAACGTCAAATTCGATTACATCTCCGTCAGATCTTTAGAACGCTATTTTGATTTCATATCTAAACTAATGAGCTAAGGATCCAAATTCAAATGGAAAAAGTTTTCGAATCCGCTTGTTTACCATAGTGTTCATCGTCAAAAGTTTCCGATATCGAAACCGAAGAATTTTAAAATACCCCTGGTGTAGTGCTGGTCTAGAAAACAATAATTACCCGTATATGGTTGGAGAGGTTGGACGCGCTGGCAAACTTCTTTCCGCAGTGGGGACACTCGCGCGACGGCGGCCCGTGTCGCTCTTCATGAAACTACGAACATTATTAAATACTATTATAGGGAAAGTCTGGGTGAATGTTTGTTATAAGTAATCTTCGTAACTACTTAAGTTATTTAAATGACATTTGGTATGTACCTAGATAGTTTAGGAAAATGATGAAATGTCAATAAGTTTCCTAAAAATAGCGATATACAAAATGTTAATACTAGAAATAAAAATAAACTCGCTTTGCCTACAACTAGACTAAACAAGGTTAATGTATCTTTCAAAGGGCAATGTATACGCTTCTACAACAAAACTCCAAGTGAAATGCAAAAACTATCAGTAAATAAATTCAAACAAATTGTCAAAACTATTCTTTGTAAAAGGCTTACTATAAAGTATCTGATTATTTAGATGATAAAAAAGCTTGGGATGAGTTTTGCTCCAAGTCGGAATTTAACAACCTAACAAGGTAAAGGTTTCTGTTCGCTTCTTTACCTTAAAAAGATTGAAGTGAACAAAAATCAAAGTTAGCACTTTATTTCCTAGTTTTAATTATTAAAAACATAAATTTTATGACGTGTCCAAGTGTCCTGTAAGGAAAAAAAGCATTTTGACTTTGACTTAGACTTAGGACCTAGAATACGACGACGACTTGACGACCGATGTGGCGCAGTGAGCTAAAGTCCGCCTGCGACGCGGGAGGTTGCGGGTTTGATTCCCGCCTCGGAACAAATTTGTGTACGATCTGCAGAAATTTGTTCCGTTGGTCTGGGTGTTTTCTATGTATAATAAAAATATCTATTTATGTAATGTATTGTATTAAGTATATCAGTCATTTAGTACCCATAACACAAGCTCTGCTTAGCTTGGGACTAGATGATGCTGTGTGGACTGTGTGGACTGTCCGGGAATAACAATTTAGCGGTCATCATGAAAGAACAATTAGTATCTCTTCCTAATAGGGATCTAATTTATGGGATTGGAATGTAGCTAAAAACTTGCTAGTAACTTTGGCGTTTATAATATTAGTTAGTAAGGAAGGTATGTGATTATTACTCGATATATAATCGTTATGGTAACAAATAGCGAAAGTTTACAAGAATTATACCTTTAAATGTTGTTTAGAGCGAAAAGCAGCAGGACAGGTCTCACAGCGAAACGGCTTGAGGCCGGAGTGAACGTACATGTGCTCTTTAAGCACCGTCTTATTCTGAAAGCAACAAGGTTCATCTTTCATCATCGTCATTTGCACCGTTTTAATCTGAAAACAACAAGGTTCATATGGTACTTTGCACCGTTTTATTCTGAAAGCAACAAGGTTCATCTTTCATCATCGTCATTTGTACAGTCTTATTCTAAAAGCAACAAAGTTCATCTTTCAACATCGTCATTTGCAACGTTTTATTCTGATAGCAACAAGGTTCATCTTTGAACATCGTCATTTGCAACGTTTTATTCTGAAAGCAACAAGATTCATCTTTCAACATCGTCATTTGCAACGTTTTATTCTGATAGCAACAAGGTTCATCTTTGAACATCGTCATTTGCAACGTTTTATTCTGAAAGCAACAAGATTCATCTTTCAATATCGTCATTTGCAACGTTTTATTCTGAAAGCAACAAGTTTCATCTTTCATCATTATGATTCAGCCTCTGTACACGGAATATCGTGAGCGAAGCGAGATCTATTAATTACACAGAATAGCGATTGAAGCGAACCCCAAATATTTACACAGCAGCCCTACATACAAGCCTAGCCAGAAAGCCTAGCCTAAAACGAGAACTCTTTATATAGGTATGTTATTTTTTGGTGTCTCTATGTTGAAAATAAATACATATTTGTATTTGTTTTTATTTACAATCTCAATGATACGATGTCAATTGTTGGTACAGCCAGAAGTTATTGCTGCCTGTTAGTCCGCACTGGAATGTACTCACGTAGAAACCCTTCCCGCATTGGTCACATAGAAACTCTCTGTCGCTGGCCGCTTCGTACCGCGCGGAGGGATGCGCTGTCCGGTAGTGTTGGTACAGCCAGAAGTTATTGCTGCCTTTTAGTCCGCACTGGAATGTACTCACGTAGAAACCCTTCCCGCATTGGTCACATAGAAACTCTCTGTCGCTCGCCGCTTCGTACCGCGCGGAGGGGTGCGCTGTCCGGTAGTGTTGGTACAGCCAGAAGTTGTTGCTGCCTGTTAGTCCGCACTGGAATGTACTCACGTAGAAACCCTTCCCGCATTGGTCACATAGAAACTCTCTGTCGCTCGCCGCTTCGTACCGCGCGGAGGGGTGCGCTGTCCGGTAGTGTTGGTACAGCCAGAAGTTGTTGCTGCCTGTTAGTCCGCACTGGAATGTACTCACGTAGAAACCCTTCCCGCATTGGTCACATAGAAACTCTCTGTCGCTCGCCGCTTCGTACCGCGCGGAGGGATGCGCTGTCCGGTAGTGTTGGTACAGCCAGAAGTTATTGCTGCCTGTTAGTCCGCACTAGAATTAAAACAGCTTTCATTACGTGCAGGATATGTGAATACGGGAGCTCAGGGATAGGAGTGAAACGACCGCTGGTAACACACTGTTTATTTAAAGGCCTATTTCACTACACGATATTCAAGGACCCTAACCCTAACTAAGAGTGGTGTAATAAGATATAGGGTCCCTAAGGGACGGACCTGGCAAGCCTTGCTCCCTAATCACCCTTACTACCGGGCCCTGAATAAAGTGTAGTGTAATGCCGAGGTGGCACGACTGTGCAGGCACGCAGACATGCGTAGACGCTTACATCCGTAACATTACGTTTACAGATTTAAGTGGTTTTCAATTTCGGTTAAAGTTCTAGAAGCCCAGATATCAAGTAATTCAAAAAAGATTCTCGATTTGTCTTTTTGTGTCTGTTACAACATAACTATTTCAAAGTGAACCGATTTTTATGCTTATTTTTTTATTAGACTTGATTCGAGTGAATAAAATTTGATCACGAAAGAAGTCTAGATATAGAGCTAGATTATATTCTATCTCGCTTACAAGGACAAAAAATTAATACTCCGTGAAAATAGCCTCCGACACATCTCTTAAAGAACTTGAAAATTTTAATCAAGTTCGTATGAAAATGTGTTCTAGTACCCTACGAACATTAAACTATTCTGCCGCTGTCAAACTACGAAAATTAGTTGCAATTATCCAAAAGTAGTATGATATGCAACATTTTTCTTCATGGTAGATAGAAAAACAGTAGCAAAACTGGCATTAAGTAAACTCTGCTAGTTCCATCGTTTATTATAAAAACGATTGTAAAAACAACTGCAAATTTTAAACCGATTTGTATTTACATATTTTTTATAGTTTTGATAAAATTGGTCACAAGAATATAATATGTACAACAAATAAATAAATAATGCTGGACAACCCACACAGCATCATCAAACTCCCTATCTTTTATTAGTGTAAAAACAAGTCCAATTTTAAACCGAAGTTTTTATTGAGATCTTTTTGTCTAGTTTAAATAAAACTTAACACACAAAAACATTAAAAAAAAAATGCGGCACAATCCACACAGCATCATCCAGCCCCAAGCTAATCAGAGCTTATGTTACACGGTCAACAACTCACCAGTTTACACTCAATAACATCACCAGCCGCACTCTTATCTCTCTTCTGCTTGTGCGGGTCGCGACAGGCGCGCGGACGCGACGGCCGCGGGTGATGCAGGCGTCTGTGTTCCCTCACATCCGCCGCCGAGCACAGAGTCAGCCCGCATATGGGACATGCTACACTGGAAACAAGTCACATATGGGACACGCCACAATGGAAAAAATAACATATGGGGCACGCCGCACTGAGAAAAAGTCAAAAAACACTGCAAAAAAGACATGCCACACTGCAAACAAGTCATTTATGTGAAGCGCCACACTGAGCAGAGCGTTAGCCCGCATATGGGACACGCCACACTGCAAACAAGTCACATATGGGACACGCCACACTGAGCAGAGAATTACCCCGTCCGTATATGGGACAAGCCACACTGCAAACAAGTCACATATGGGACACGTCACACTGAGCAGAAAATTACACTGAGCGGAGAATTAGCCAGCATATGGGACATGCTACACTGACAAGTCAAATGTAGGACATGCTACACTTTAAACTAGTTGCATATTATTGGACACGCCACACTGCAAAAAAGTCACATATGTAATACGCCACACTGTGATAAACAATTACATGCACAATACACAATGTATCATAAAAAACACAGTGGTTTTGTATACAGTTAGTCAGGTCGTAATAGGGTATTACACCATTTTTTAAAAACTGTTTTAAATTAATCCTGAGATCGTAATGAACTAGTAGAAATTTTGTTAATTTTTTTAAAACCGAAAATCGCCCTAAAATCTGTTTTTTATTTATGATTTTGAATTTTCGCGCGGAAACGCTAGCCGCCATGCTTTTTCATCTCGTGACGTCACTCGGTTAGTAAACAATACGACTGCGAAAGACCAAGTAATAAGATTCGTGAAAATAATGAGTTATCATTGGTGTCTTGTGCCTGAATGCAAAAATACAAGTGTAAAAACGCATTATTACATTGCTGTTTTAACATTTCTCAACTCGGCAGAACAGAAATCGGGATTGGAGGCAAAAAATTTCGCCACCATTAAAGTATTAACCATTGGCAGATTTGTACTTTCTGCTTTCACAAAACCGTCTTCCATAGTGAAATAAAGGCTAGAAGTCTACAAACGTGTTAATAACTCGTAAATTTATCAAAATAACAGCGCACAACTTATTTTCAGTAGATTGTTTGCTATCGGAATGACGTCACGGCGGGATCCAATATGGCGAATGGCGTTTTAGACATTTGAAAAACAGATTAGAAAAGACGATTTTTAAAATGGAATTATAAAATTAAAATTGCAATTTTATGAATAAATATCGACGTTTCTTGTTTACTTTTTTCGAAATCTATTATGAACAAACATTTTTATATTTTTCCTTACATAGTGTAAAATACCCTATTGTTATAGCCGATCGCTTCAGTAAAAAAAAAGAACAACACAAGTTACTTTTATTTTCTAAAATTTAATGTCCCAAACCACACTGGAATTTATCTCGCACGATTAGTCGGAAACGTATCGAAAGGACATAAAATCACTACATAGTATATAACAAAGTCGATTTTTCTGTCCCTGTGTCCCTATATCCATATATCCCTATGCCCTTTGAATGCTTAAATCTTTAAAACTACGCAACGGATTTTGATGCGGTTTTTTTTAATAGATAGAGTGATTCAAGAGGAAGGTTTATACGTATAATAACCGTGCGAAGCCGGGGCGGGTCGCTAGTTAGAAAATAAACTTGTGCTGTTATTTTTTCTTTACTGAAACGATCGGCTTAAAAATTATGACCTGTCTAACTGTATTAAAAGACACTGAGTTTTTTAAAATTAAGTTAAGCGTAAGTTGTCCTGGAAAATTCGTAAAATAGATATATTTAGTACACTTACATCTCGCTAGCTAGGTCCTTGTGTTGTTCAGTGTTCAGTATATGCACAATGTACACTTGCTGCGAATGGAACGTAAGTCCGCATGGAGAGCACCGCACTGATCCCGCATGAGCCTCGTTGGTTTCTGCCTGTTATAAATAAATAAATAATTATAAATAATTCCGGACAGTCCACACAGCATCATCTAACCCCAAGCTAAGCAGAGGTATGGGTATACTAGATGACCGATATACTTTAATACAATACATTACATGGATAGACATTTTTTATTATACATGTAAAACACCCAGACCAACGAAACGGGAATCGAACCCGCAACCTCCTGCGTCGCAGGCGGACCTACGCCCACCGCGCCACATCGGTCGCTCGACAAAAATCGTCAAAAGTCGATTATCAAAAAGGGTAAGGCTAAAATAATCGGAAAATATACAGAAGGGTGTGTATTTTATGTATTCACGTGAGCATCACTACATAGTATAAAACAAAGTCTTCCCACTGTCTGTCTGTCTGTCCCTATATATGCTTTAAAACTACGGAACAGATTTTGAGGTGGTTTTTATTGAAACTTAGTAAACTTTATTATCAACGAAAATTACAATCAAGGTATAGAAAAAATTACAACCAGTATATACAATTGAAACTATTGAGCTAACTACAGACGGTTGCAAACAGTCTAAAGGTAGCTCAATTGATCCATATCAATACCAGTCAGAAGCAGTGTTTTTTTAAATAGATAGTGATTTAAGAGGAAGGTTTATATGTATAATTCACCCGTGCGAAGCCGGGTGGGGTCGCTAGTATGAACTAAAATAATCGTAAAACCTTACAGGATGACTATGGTGTGCATTTTAATGCATTCACGGGATCATTTGGTAATATTATGTATTTTAAGTTATATAACTCTTGAAAACTAAGCTTTTGCGTCATATAGGAGGAAATACACAATGGTCTTCATTAATTAAGAGAATTGAGTGAATGAACGAATGCCTTTGCTCGGACACGTGCGGTAGCCGATTGTGCGTCATGTACGAGGATATGTACAATAGTCTTCATTCATTCAATGAGTGAATGAATGAACCCTGTCTTCGCTCACCTGGTGCATCTTTACGCGATGCGTCTGCAGTCCCAGCTCTGACACGAAGGTGCGCGCGCACGTCACACACACGTGCGAAGTCGCGTGCGTGAGCCGCTTGTGCGTCATGTACGAGGATATGTGTCTGGAATAAAGAAAAACCATCTAAATCATGATATGGTCGTGAATTAATCACGTGAGGCTCGAAAGGGGGGGAAGGGGGGTGGAAAAAATCGCGAAATATCGCATAGGGGGAGGGGGTGTAGTAAAATATCACTGCTATTTATTTTTTCGTGTTTTTTTTCTATCTGCTCGGCGCTTGCCAGTCGCCAGTTATTCTCTTATCGAGTATCATGGTCTGAAATTAACTTTCAGAGTAAAAATAGATAATACTTTGTACCTTTATTTAAAAGATAATATACAAAAAAATTAATACTTTGTAGGTACCCAAAAATACACGTGATTTTGGATGGGGGGGGAGTTTTAATCTTAAACCTCACTACATATCACCAAGGGGGAGAGGAAGTTTAAAAAACAAAAAAATACATCACGTCATTAATGTCTTTCTCTGTTTTTCGTAAAAAATTTAAAGAAAACATAACACAAAAATGAAAAGATGTAAGGTTAAACTTACTTGAAGGCATGATTGCAAACTTCACAAGTGTAGATTTTGCCTTGATGTTTGAGAAAGTGAGATTTCATAGCTTGTCTGAAACAAACGAATAAAGCTGTTCATTTATTGGAACTCTAGTTTTAAGGACACCTAAAGACGTGGATTGATGCCGAGGTCTTTAATGTATTAAAACAATGTATTTTTTCATGAGATATAACAACTAGGATAAACCTGTTTCTCAAGCAGAAAGAGCTATGATGGAACAAATAAGAATTACATTAGACATCATCACTACATACATAGTATAAAACAAAGTCGCTTTCTCTATCTCTATGTCCCTATATCCCTATGTCCCTTTGTACGCTTAAATCTTTAAAACAACGCAACGGATTTTGATGCAGTTTTTTTAATAGATAGTGATTCAAGAGGAAGGTTTATACGTATAATAAAACCGTGCGAAGCCGGGGCGGGTCGCTAGTTAAATAATAAATTAAAGGAAATAAAGAAAATAGGAAAAGATAGAGAAAACAGAGGCACGAATAGTTACCGTTGGTAAGTAACAAGCGGACACATCTTGCAGGCGAATTTCCCGCGATGACAGGAAGGCTTGTGTTTCAGAAGTGTGCTGCGACTTGAAAACCGCATGCTGCATACGTCACACTCGTGGGACAACTCCGGTGAAGGCTGGAATAGGACAGGTTTTACTAGCTACATCTAGTAACAGTAAGGCAATGTTTAATACCGAGAAAAATAAATAATACTGCAGAACCTAAGCAGAGCGATACCATTGATTGCTTTAAGTAATAGAGTAGGAGTAAAAGCCGCCCCACACTGAAGCCGTGTCCGGGCCGGATGCGAAGGCGTGCGGGTGATTCCTTTTATTTTAGCACCGCCACCGCCTATAGGGCTCCGAGTCTGTACCTACTCACATCATGCCACTTCATGTGGAACTGCAGCAGTTTCTCGCACTTGTAGACCGTGTAGCAGCGCTCACAGCGATACTTGGCAGACGTATAGGGCTCCGAGTCTGTACCTACTCACATCATGCCACTTCATGTGGAACTGCAGCAGTTTCTCGCTCTTGTAGACCGTGTAGCAGCGCTCACAGCGGTGCTTGGCAGACGTATAGGGCTCCGAGTCTGTACCTACTCACATCATGCCACTTCATGTGGAACTGCAGCAGTTTCTCGCACTTGTAGACCGTGTAGCAGCGCTCACAGCGGTGCTTGGCAGACGTATAGGGCTCCGAGTCTGTACCTACTCACATCATGCCACTTCATGTGGAACTGCAGCAGTTTCTCGCACTTGTAGACCGTGTAGCAGCGCTCACAGCGGTACTTGGCAGACGTATAGGGCTCCGAGTCGCGCCTAGCTTCTAGCTCTTTTCTGGCATCTAAACATAGATTATTATGTATTATAAAACAAAGAAATAATTTTCTCGAAAAGGATATACCATACAAGAAAAACATCGGTCTATGCGTTATTTTTAGCCCTGAGCCATGCGTTTGACCAGATTAATAATAAAATTATCTGGGTTAAACCAAGAAACGCGAAGGTTCCAAGTGATATCGAGTCATGTCGGTAGTCTGTTGAGATACTGGTAAGAAAACAACAAACTAACATAGTGAGATGGGGCGACGCGACCTTAATTGATTTTAGACTAGAGTGCGGCGTTCGACAAGGGGAGTTGATATCTCCCAACCTATTCAACCTTTACATTAATCATTTGATTGAGGAGCTAAGAAGCACCAGGGTTAGTTCCTACCTGGGCGGTGTTTGTGCCAACAACCTGAGCTACGCTGATCATATAGTGATTCTTATTAACCCCTCGATCAAAGCTCTACAGACATAGCTTTCGGTCT